>JAJOOR010000747.1:0-94343 GCA_036250505.1 Solanum acaule
GAAATGAACTTCAACTTTACTCTTTACTGAACTCAAAACTTAAGTCTTAAAACAAAGTTAAAACATTTGTAAAAGACTTCTTAAAATATGGTTCATGCTGAATTATGGACGTGAACGACTCGATGCAAGGTTTACAATAACCATAGATAGATCTCAATACTTGGAACTCAAGAACTTCACTAATACTACTCATTTCAATAATGCTCAACTCAGAGTTCATGCAGAATTATGAGCATGAACTACTCAACTCAATGACTCAAAGATACTTTTCATCTCAAGATTGTTCGACTTATAATGTTCATGTAGAATTATGGGCATGAACAACTCAACTCATGGACCTCATGGTTAATAGGTAATAGTCCCATGATTAGGATTATAATCTCGAAAGGGTTAGGAACTCAATACTTAAGACTTAGGACATGGAGATATTACTCCTCTCATAGATACTCAACTTATGGAGTTCATGCGGAATTTATGGGCATAAACGACTTGACTCGTAGGTCTACATAACATTATGGAACTCATGATACAACTCTTCTCATTCTCTTACTTACTTCCTCAAAACTTAGTTCAAATCAACAGTTGATCTCAAAGGATTCACAATTGAACTCAAAGATTTGCTTGAACTCTACTCTTAACTCTCTCTTGAATGTGAATTATGAATTCAAGAGTTATGGTTCATGATATGAAGGATCTAGTTATGACAAGGTAGACTCATGAATGCATTCTCCTCATTCTGATACTCACTTGCTCGAGTCTTGAAACCAGTTACTAGAAGTTGTAGAAGACTCCACAACAGGACTCAAAGGGACTTTCTTAGAATGTTCGAAAGAATTCTCAAAACTTAACTCTCTACTCTACCTTGAATTTGAATTATGAATTCAAGGTTATGATCATGTTATGAATGATTTCTAGGTGTTTAGAAGTATCTTAGAGTAGTTAGAATCGAAAAGGAGTGAAGGTGCACTTTAAACGAACTCAAACGGGGTAATCGACGACAAACTGGATGGGGAAGGCGATCCTGGCGCTATGGGTGGCGCGGGGCGCCAGCCCCTAAACTTCAGAGGAGGGTTTGGGGTGCTCTGGCTGGTGCATCGCTCCAGGCCCCAACCCAGAAAATCCAACGAATTTTCCTTACTCATTTTCCCACCCTAACTCGCCTAGAATCGAACGATTTCTTCCCCAATCACTTGGATTCAATTACTTAACATAAGTACACTCTAATATACTCAAAACAACACTCAAATTACTAAATTTCATCTCAAGAAATCATCAAAACCACAACACAACAAGATTTAGAATGAACTTCAAAAACTCATCAAGAACTCTAATCCTTCAACTTTAAGAACGAAATTGCACTGAAAATAACATGATTGGCGTGTGGGTGAACAAACCCAACACTATGGAAGCTTACATACCTCTTAGGGATCAAACCCATGGCGAAAATCCGCTACAACACGCAAGAATCTCGACGAACGCTTGATCCTCTCCTCTTTTCTCTTCTTTTCTCTTCTTGAGCTCTCAACTAAAACCCTAGGCGTATTTTAGGATTATAAAACTGAACCTAATAGGATTATACCCCTAAAACATTACTAAAAACGAATTAAATCTGATTTGGTAAGGAAACGACCAAAATACCCCTTACTATTTTCGGCTAACCTTTCTTAACTGGACAACCTAACTTCAAAAGACCATATCTCACTCATCTGACCTCGAAACTTAGCAAACTCGACGGCGTTGGAAAGATAATTCAAAGATCTTCCCTATGGTATCTGGTAGCACACCTAACTTATCCCGAGCTAGGAGTTATGGTCGTTTGAATTCAACCCAAAACTCATACTTAGCTTAACTTGCAAAATTTCAGATTTTTGCTATTTCCAATTCAATTCTTTTTGGAACTCAAGGTGCTACATCGAGTGACCTTAATACTCAAGAAATTTTAAATTCCTTGCAAATATCTCACTCACTACGGAAAGCGGTTCGAGTCTTAGTTCAAAAATTTCTGGGGTGTTACAGATTTATTAAATTTGTGAATGATGATGAAGCCACCCTTTCTACATTCTCTTCAACCAAACCCCTATCAAAGGAATCAAAAGAAGAACGTATCCTCTTCATTTTTTGAATGTAGATTTTCGGATTCAAATAAGTTACAATTCAAAGTGATTAATTCTCTAAATTTTTCGCTCTTTGGCTTCTTAAATGACAATAATAGTGTAACTAAGAGTTGAAACTTTCAAAGTAGTGACACTTCGTTTCAATTGTGACTTTTTATTTTTTATACGGAAACTGAAAATATTAGTATATTAACCGGACTAAGTAGTGAAGTACTATTTCGCATGCATGTTACACTGTAAAACAATGAGGAGAAATGAGTGGTATTGACAATGCATTGAAAATTGTTCCATAAATCATTTAATGAAGCATGTTATTGTTATTGTGTAGGGAAAAGGCATAAATTCCCCCTTCAACTTGTACCGAAAAATCAGTTACACACTTCAACTATTATGAGGACCTATTACACACATTTACTACTTAAAAGTGAATTTATTTCCACCCTGAAACTGACGTGGCAAAAAAAAAAAAAACTGGAGCGTCAGGAAAAATTAAAGTTAAAAAAAGAATTAAAAAAGAATAGAAGAAATTATAAATTTTGACGTGACGCTGACGTGGTGCTGATGTGGCAATGACATGGCAGCGAGTGTAATACACTACATGCTGTGAGAGTGGTGTTTCAGTTTTAGGGTGGAAATAAATTCACTTTTAAGTAGTAAAGGTGTGTAATAGGTCGTCATAATAGTTAAAGTGTGTAACTAACTTTTCGGTACAAGTTGAAGGGGAAATTTATGGCTTTTCCCTTATTGTGTATGTTATACTTGTAAAACTGACATGTGTGTATTGTGATTTGTTAGTTGTCACACACACGTTTCCTCTTAAACCCAATGTTTAATATTTTTATTTTAAAAAATTATAATTAAAATATCTTTGGGGATTTTTTCCTCATTTTAAAATACATAAAAAAATTAGGATTTTATATTTAATTATTTCCTCATTAATGAAAATACATAAAAGCTTCAATTGAAAAAAAGATAATAACTCATCATTAACTTTTTAAAGTATGAATTAATGTTGCCTAGGTATTAATGTTGCATTTGGATTGTGTAATTGTAATGATGGCAAACGAGTCGTCTTACAATTGCCTAGGTATTCGTTCAAAACAGCTAGTAGTACTCATTTATCTTCTAATTATGTGATCTCTTTCCATTACTTCATTTTTTTAATAATTATTTAATGAAAGATTTATCTTCTAAACTCATTTAATGACAAATAATAAGAATAATATATAATGACAAATAAATATTAAGAATAATATAGTTCGAAAAACATATTATGTGTGAGGTATGTCAAGTTTGATTTAATTTTTAATGATCATTGTATGAGGTTTTAGTTTATTATATTAGTATTTTTTTATTTTATATTATTTATTTATATCATATAAATAGTTGTTTCTATCTAAATTTCAAATTATAAAATCAACATATAAGTAACTTTTTTAATCCTAACAATTATTTTTTAGGATGCCATCATTACAATTCCACAATCCGCATGCAATGAACATCCATTTTCAATCCAATCCCCTTCACTACATCCATTTAGAATGAACATCCAGCGAACTTTGTTCCAATTTTAAAAAAAGAGGCACGACAACAATATCATAACTATGGAAAGAATAAAAGAATGAGTTTTGGATCACATTATTAAATGCATAATAAATACATTTTGCCACAATTAATGAACATCATTGAGTTCAAACGTATAATTCGGATTGATAACTTAATGTAATAAATTCCCTACATTTATTAATACATAAAATCATGAATGTATCATTTTTTATTGTTTTACTTTTCTTAAATCAATAAAAGAAAATGTGTAACGGGTGCCTTCTTTATTCTTTGAATCTAATATTCCTTCATCTTTAAATAAAAAAACAAACAAAAAGGATTTCACAATTAAGTAATGTGACACAGCTCACATGACACGTGTCACAAATTCTTGAATCTTCAATCTATAACCTTCTACAAAACTAAAAATTACAACTCATACCCATTCTATTAAAAAACAATACACAAAACCCTTCCCTTACACAACCTCAAAAATTACCTACAACAAAAATAATGAAGAAGATTTGTGCTTCAATTGAATCGATTGAAAAGGGTATACTGTTAGATATTGTTGAAAGAGTCGCTTCTAGGTCATTCCAAGACTTCATAAGTCTACGATTGAGATATATAGAAACATATAGGGAGATTTCTTAACTGTTGCTTTCATCAATATTTTCCTAATTTATTATTTTTTTTAGTTCAACGCTATTCAACACACTGGAAGTAAAGAAAGCGTTTACCAAAAGGTTTCATTTGAGGACTTCCACTATCCTCTTGGTCTGTGAGGACAAGAGATCAAATAAATGAAAGGGCTTATTTTATGAGTCGGTGCATGAATGTTGGGAATAAAGAAACATTGTACAAAATAGGGACGGTAATTTATTTTCTTTTTCAGCTTGCTATTTTCAGTGAGTTTTTCAGTTTGATTTTGTATTCACAAACTTAAAGATGATTTCAATAATGTTTCTGTGTTTTTTTTGTCAAATCAATTTTTTTAAAGATAATTGCCCAAAGCTTGCATTGCAAAGGCTTTGGAACGCTAAAAAAAAGAGAACATAATGACGCAGCATATGTGCTTGCTATTATTTTCATTTTCGCTGGAGGCAACGATATAAGTGACGCGATCAAGTTCATTGGCCAAATGAAGGAAAGTCTCCCTCAAAGAAGAGAAATAAAAGAATGGAGGGAGAGTCTAATCAATATTATAGATAATGTTTGGGTTAGTAATTTCATTTTTTTGACGCAACGATCAGACTGTTGTTGCACTATTGAACACGAAAGTCTTGTCCGGTGAATGGATGGCCTGTTGACAGTGACGAGGAACTGGATGATCAACCTTGTTATGGATGTGCTTGTGATGTTGAGGTTGATCATGTATTTAATATTTTGCCAAAGTTTGAATTGTAATTTAGCTTTCTTTTTTAAAACTTTTGTTTGGGGCTAAATTATGTGCATAAATTGGTACTTCTAAAGTATTTTTAAGACCAATTTATGTGCTTGTAATTTGGCTTTGTAATTATGTGCATAGGTTTTTGCTTATGTTTATGAACTAATTATATTTGAATTTTACTTTCTTTCTTATTATTTATTCAACTATACTGTGTTGCAGTGGATTGTTTGTTAAAATCAAATATGAATACCGAACGTTTAAAGAACAATAATTGTGTGATCACAAATTTTTTGATGTTCAGCAAAATAAGAAGTTTGAAATCCCCAGACCTACAAAGAGTCTATTTTTAAAATAAAAAATAAAAAATAAGGGGACCTAACCTAGACTCAAACTCGTGACCTAAGGACTAATCGTTTAAGCTTTAACATTAACGCTGCAATAGCATTCGTTCATAATAGCGAAAGGAAATTTATCTATTCTCGTTCATATCAGTTATTTAATGAATATCACTAGGAAATTTATAAATAATATATTATCAATAAATAGAGTCTAATCACCCCTAAAAAGTGAAAATAAATTGATCAAAGGTTGACATATACCATAACTAATTGTATTAAGATATAACCAATTATATCTTGATCATGATTATATTCATCACTCATATAATAATATATCCTTTACGTTTATTTTCATCATAGTGATTTGACTTATACTAATGAAAAATCATTATTGGTTGTAAAAAGGATCCAAATATAAATTTTTACACACTTATTCACCAAAAAAATAAGAAATTTAAAATTATTTGAAGAGAGTTGTTTTTAAAAAAATAACTAAAATGGGGACCTAACCTAGACTCGAACTCGTGACCTATGGATTAATCATTTAAGCTTTAACCATTCGCGCTACAATAGCATTCGTTCATAATAGCGAAAGGAAATTTATCTATTCCCGTTCATATCAGTTATTTAATGAATATCACTAGGCAATTAATAAATAAGATATTATCAATAAATAGAGTCTAATCACCCCTAAAAAGTGAAAATAAATTGATCAAAGATTGACATATACCATAACTAATTGTATTAAGATATAACCAATTATATCTTGATCATGATTATATTCATCACATTCAATTGACTTGTATTTGTGAAGGAGCATCACTCATCTAATAATATATCCTTTACGTTTATTTTCATCATAGTGATTTGACTATACTAATGAAAAATCATCATTGATTGTAAAAAGGATCCAAATATAAACTTTTACACACTTATTCACCAAAAATAAATAAATAAGAAAGTTAAAATTATTTGACGAGAGTTGTTTTTTAAAAAATAACTAAAATGGGGGACCTAACCTAGACTCGAACTCGTGACCTATGGACTAATCGTTTAAGCTTTAACCATTCGTGCTGCAATAACATTCGTTCATAATAGCAAAAGAAAATTTATCTATTCTTGTTCATATCAGTTATTTAATGAATATCACTAGGAAATTTATAAATAAGATATTATCAATAAATAGATTCTAATCACCCTTAAAAAGTGAAAATAAATTGATCAAAGGTTGACATATACCATAACTAATTGTATTAAGATATATAACCAATTATATCTTGATCATGGTTATATTCATCACACTCAATTGACTTGTATCTGTGAAGAAGCATCACTCATATAATAATATATCCTTTACGTTTATTTTCATCATAGTAATTTGACTTTATACTAATGAAAAATCATCATTAGTTGTAAAAAGGATCCAAATATAAACTTTTACACACTTATTCACCAAAAAAATATAAAATTTAAAATTATTTGAAGAGAGTTGTTTTTTAAAAAATAACTAAAATGGGGGACCTAACCTAGACTCGAATTCATGACCTATAGACTAATCGTTTAAGCTTTAACCATTCGCGCTGCAATAGCATTCATTCGTAATCACGAAACGAAATTCATTTATTTTTCTTAATATCAGTTATTTAATGAATATAACTAGACAATTTATAAATATGATATTATCAATAAATATAGTCTAATCACCCCTAAAATGTGAAATAAGTTGATCAAAGGTTGACATGTACCATAACTCATTGTATTAAGATATATAACCAATTATATCTTGATCATTATTATATTCACCACATTCAATTGACTTGTATTTGTGAAGGAGCATTACTCATATAATAATATATTCTTTACGTTTATTTTTATCATAATGATTTGACCTATACTAATGAAGAATCATCAATTCTTGTAAAAAGGATCCAAATAAAAACTTTTACAATCTTCTTTACCAAAAATATAGGAAATTAAAAATTATTTAAATCCTCAAACCTACAATGTTGTTTTAAAAAATATAACTAAAATGGTGTATCTATAACCTAGCCTAGAACTCGTGACATATGGACTAATCACAAGCTTTAACCATTGGCGTTGCAATATCATTCGTTTATAATCACGAAACATATATTATTTATTCCTTTTAAATTATTATAAATTACTAAATAAAAGTACTTATGTTGATAGGCCCAATCCACAATATAAAGACAGATCCAAAAAAAAGGCCCAACCCAAAATATAAGGACAAATACAAAAAAAGCTCAATCCCAATACACTTACAATACTAAATGAAAATAACATCACAAAATCGTCTTAACAAATTAATCTTTCATTGATTTTCCAACAACAAAACCCACAAAAAATATTGCTAACATAAGTATATATTGTTCATTAGATAACAATTTCTTTTCATCCACATGCACATAATTAGAACATGATTCTCCAGTAGTTTCGTAGCTTAATTTCACTCCATCAATTCGAATATTTCAATCTTCTAAAGCTTGCACAACATCATCATATTTTTTGTATTTTTGGTATAAACTACCGCTAACTCCAATGGTCAAATTTTCACATTCTTGCCAACTTGAATATATATCTTTTTTTTATCCTTGAAAACAACATACACGTACTTGCCCATGAAATGGCAATTATGAAAGAAATAGAGGGTTGTTACAAATGAAGAAAAAAATGATAAAGACCAAAAGTTTGAAACAAATATAGTTTACTCAATATAGTATTGTTGTTGATTTATTTTTTCAAATGATAATTATGAACGCAAACGAAAATAAAGCGCTTTTAAAAATGAAGAAGACTGAAGAAAGACCAAGAAATAGGTAGAAATAGAAATATGGAACCCATAGAAATATAATGCTCTAAATCTAAGTAATTTTTCTAGATAGTCCCCCATGTTTGGGAAATTATCTAATAATACCACTTTTGTTTGTTTTAGGACTACAATATCACCCAATTTTGCATATTTTCCTCAAAATATACTTGACACAAATCTCTCCTATGTCATATTATTCCTTTTTTACTAATAATTAAAAAAATTAACTTTTTAAATCAACCCATATGATATACTCGGTAAAAATAATAATTACGTAACGTAAAGTGAACATTTTTAAACAACTCATGTTTTTTTTCTGTTATTACGGTAAACACTAATTATTAATTCTAAATTATTTTCCAAATCATTCCTTCTTTAAGTTCTTATAAAATGAGCAAGGTGAACATTAAAAACAAGTAAAAGTGAACCAAAAAAAAAGAAAAAAGGCGACATTAGAGAACAATTTTCACGTACTCATAAAAATTCAAGAGTATTATATCAACTAACTCTTTTAACGGAATTTTTTCTAGCAACTATTCCCTTTGTCCATTTTTATTTATTCATTATGTTATAAATAATTATTCATTTGTTACTTGTTTACTTTAGAAAATCAAGTGATAATTTGTTACTTAATTCCTAATTCACTCCTATTATTAATTATAGTAATTTGACAATGCATTTTTTAAAATATAAAATTTATTATTTTAAAAGATTGATATAATAAAATTATCTTTATTATTTCTTAAGAGATATGTCAAATTAATACTGAACAAGTAAAGATGTAAAGATGGACGGAAGGAGTAGAAACTAAATTTTCCAGTTAATTTTTTTTTTAAAAATTATTACTAAAAAAGAATAATATGACATGAAATTCCATTAAAAGTGTGCACTTTGCATATTCTTTAAGAAATTAAAGAAGGAATGATTTGAGAAACGATTTAGAAAAATAATTAATGTTACATGCAATAATGAAAAAAAATGTCTATCTCTTAATATGGTAAAGTAAAAAACTAAAAATGATAAATAATTAAGAATTATTTATTTTTTACTGAATATAACATATGAGTTATTTTAAAAAGTTAATTTTTTAAAAGAAAAAATGAAAATGTGAAATGACATTCCAATAGGAGAGAGAATAATAGTTTTTTTGGTATCAAATATATTTTGAGGAAAATATATAAAGTTGGTGATATTATAGTCCTAAAACAAACATAAATGATATTACTACGTAATTTCTCAAACATGAATGACTATCTAAGGAAATTACTCTCTAAATCTCAATAGAGTATAGGAGTTGATATAAATTTATTGGGCAGTGTGAATTGAAAAAGAGTATAGGTTAAACTTTTCACAAGTAATTTCAATTTCAAAAAGTAATGGTTTAATAGTTTTCAAAGTGATTTTACTTTGGAAGGTACTTTGAGTACAACAAATAAATGAATTTACTAATCATCCTTCCCATTTCTGCAAAATTACGACCTTACCCTGAAAATTACTGATCCTGCCATTTCGTTCCAAAACAGTGTCCTATCAAATATATTTTCGGAAATTAAAAAAGGCAAAACAAAGAGAAAGTAGTACAAGTATTTAAATTGGGTCTGACTTAAATTGTCCTTTGATTCTCGTAGCAATAATTAGGGACCTACAACTTATAAGTGGCCAGCATTTACACCTTCACAGTCAGTCAACTCAACTGTCAATTTTAGCTTCTTTTGTTTATTCATGAATAGTCAATGGCTTTTCGATGCTTGTTTGGGATCCAAACTTCACCAGCACTAAACATCTTTTTCTAACAGCTTTGGACTATTCATAATAATAATAGATTCCCTCCACTTTTGGCCCAAAAAACACAATTAAAGGGCTGCAAAATGTTGGATTTTTAACCTATTGAACAAGTACTTGTATGCAAAAAGGAATTACAATCACATGCATAATAAATACATCTTTCTTGTCCCATTTTATATGATACACTTTTCTTTTCCATCTGTCCCAAAAAAAGATGTCAAGTCAAACAGTGCAACATAAATTGAAACAGAGAAAGTAACAATTTAATCAAGTGGGAGTTTTCTCGTAGCGGCGATCCAATGTGTGTTCGGTAGAAACCAACAGTTTTCAGCTTGAACTCTATATATGTATGTAAATAACAAGACACTCTTTCAACTCAAAATCATGAGTGTCTAAACCCTGAATCTGACAAGGTTGATTGGTTTTATGAAATCAGTAGGAAATGAATGAAACAAGTAAAAAAGATGGTGCATTTTTAACTCAAAATGTACCAACTGGCCCCTAAGTAATTTAAAAAGGAAATAATAGCAAAGCAAAATGCCACTGAATAAAGCATCCATGTTACAGAACAACTGAAAGTGACATGAACATTAGTACTCTAAAGAAAATTGGGCCCTCAAGTACTTCATATGTTGGAAAATTGCATGTGAGCTGCAGTTGGCAAATCCAGTAAGGAGAAGTCCCCCACCCAAAAGGGTATGGCCTAGTGGATGTGGTTGAGAATTCATGAGGCCTCGAGTTCAAAACTCAGCGGAGACCAAAAACACTAAGTGATTCTTCTCATTTGTCCTAACCTTGGTCGACAGATATATCTGATACCTATTGCTGGTGGTAGGTGGCAGATATCCCATGGAATTAGTCGAGATGCGTGAAAGCTAGCCCGGACACCGTCATCCAAAGAAAAAAAATATCCCCACACATCCTTCATAACAAGGCTGCAAACATGAACCTTTTTCTGAAAATGTGACAGCTGAGTTGGGCTTCCCTAAGACATGAGACATAGGTGTTTCCACTTGTTCTACACTCCTTAACCACCCCTATCCACCCCCTGTAGTACTAAAAGAGGTTACTGAATTATCCATGTACCTTTCCTTCTTCTAGCAATGTCCCAAGCAATTATTGGTACTTGGTTGCCCCTAACTTTAAGTCACTTTTCTAGGAGAATGTAAAAGTAATTATACTAGACATCCTTCAAGGCAACAAAAGCCAACTATGATGAGCTCTTTGCTTTCCAACACCTCAAGAACTAAACTAGTCACTCATCTCTAAGGCATGTCATAAATGTAATGACATTAAGCTTATTTTGTTATACAAGAATGAAAACCTTATCAAGCGGATGAACGACCTAAGAGTAGGTTCTTGACACAGTTTTAAGTTTCTCTGAGGGTAATGAGTACAAACACAGCAACAAACAGAGAGCTTTTAGCTAATATCCTAAAAACACAGCAACAAGCACAGAGCCTTTAGCTAAACATCCTCAAGTTTTCACTATTAGACTCTTTAAGCCTCAAAACACATACTTATTTCCTCAAGGTTCCCAAGTCCTTTTAATTAGTTGCAGGAAACAAGCACCACTCAGCCAATTCAGAGGCTTTTACAATCCTGTGATAAAATTTCATCATTTTTCAAGGATTTAAGTACATAAGGGTAACTCTAGCTAGGGAAGGCAGCTGCAACTTTATAGGAAGGCAACCTTTGACTAGGAGAATAAAGGTTCACACTGAAAGTACAAGAGCTATGACAGAGTTCCATTAGTTGAGCTTCACTAACAGGCTTCCCCTCACATAGTTGAGAGCATAAAATTTGAAGACGAAGGCTATTACCTTTTGACCATAAACTTTTATGTAAATGGAGTTTCTTTTTAAGGAAATACAAATTATTTATCAGTGATACAGATTACTATTGAACTAAATTAAATATATAGAAACAGAAGGTTCCTTGTAAACCTTCCGTCATTGGTGAGAATCAAGTATTGAACCTTATTAACTGTCACCAAGATATGCAGTGCTGAGTGCTTCTTTGAAAAGAATGAAGTTAAAGGTGGTAACAACCTAAATAATCACAAAACAGTGCATCCATCGACCAATTTATAAATCAATGTTAGCTTATGCAAAACACCAACAATGATTGTACTAAATGTAACCGCAAGAATGACAAGAGTACACAATGATGCATTATATGTGGCTCCACCTGAATAATTCTCATCCAAGAGATAATGATGATGAATCATATCAGACTTCTATTGTCGAAATTGGCCTAATTAGAGAATGTGTTTTGTGATGGAGACTGTTCCTTTGGATAAGCCAGCTCCTCCATGTGCCAACTTTCATGGGGAGCAACATGGTCATGTGAAGGAGTATATTGCTGCAAATTGACGAACAAGATAAGACTCATCAGCAAAATGCGTAAATAACAATAACAGAACTCATATCAATGGAAGGGGGACAATTAGTAATGAATTCCTGCTATAAGGATCTACATTTCACATTTTAACATTATAAAACAAGTGACTCCAAGAGAAATGTACAGAAACCAACAGTAAGAATATTTTCAATCTTCCATTAAACAGGTGAACCAAAAGTACAGTCCTAGCTACAAAAGTTTATCATTCCCATAGCACATAGTTGAGCATTGTTTTATTTTCACCTTTAACTGGTGAATTCACAAGAAGAGATTACTTTGCAGATAAAATCTCAGTATCTGAAACATTTAAAGACTATTTCCAGAAAACGATAATAGTAGTATATTAGTATGAATTCCTTATGTCAGACAAAGCTTTCTGTGTAGGATAGATTTTCTTTGGAGTAAAGATGGTAATCATACTGGTGAAGGATAAGTACTGACCTCAAAGACTGATTTAATCCAGGTGTAATTTTAAACATAAGAAATAAATACATGCAATTAGGTAAAGTCATTACCTCCATCTTGCTTAAAAGCTCTCTAGCTGAAGGAGCAGCAAGAACAATATCACGAGCCCCTGGCTTAATGAAACCTTCTTCAACACCATTGTCAAATAGTGCAAGCAAAGAATTATAATAACCCTCAACATTTAGCAAACCAACCTGAAGAAGAGGTTAAGATGGTGAAGATCTAGCAGGTAACAATCAAACTATATGAATGTAATGCTATAGATACCGGTTTTTTGTGAATTCCAAGTTGTGCCCATGTTACCATTTCCAGAGTTTCCTCCATGGTTCCATATCCGCCTAAACATAATAAAAGCAATTTAACAGGTGTCTGGGAGCATATGTATCTCAAATGTACTCTTACAGATACTTACCTGGAAGTGCAATAAAGGCATCAGCCTGACTAGCCATTTCAGCTTTCCGCTCATGCATGTCCGAAACAATCTTTATGTCACCAACGCTTTCACCTGATATCTGTCAGTGCCACTCAGGTTGAAAGTGTAACTATTACAATCGAAACAACATCACGGAATGCAAAATCAAAGTTATACTAGTAAAGTAAACTATTTCTTACTATCAGATGCTGCACCACTCAATCATTTCCAATCAACTATGAGCATAAGTGCATTCTATGAAAGAATAACTTTTTTTTTTATAAAGGTAAGAAAGAATCATTAATCTGCAGTTATTTGGGACAATGTATCAAATTTCCATGCTTTTACCAATTTCAATGTGAGATGAAACTTAGATTAACTTTTGCATCACTTTGGCACTTCAAAGATATCGTACAAAACCATTTCATATCAGTGACAACATTTCAGCAACAGAAAAACTCGAAGCAAACAAAATATAAGATAGTAGCAATAAATTTGGGGAAAAAAGAGAGCTTGTAGCTCAGATAAAACTCCGAGCGGAAGAAATATATAAAACAGTTCAAACAAGAGAGTACAAAAAGACAAAAGGAGAACAAGTACATGGCAGCTCAAACAAATTGCAAAAATTGAGTTACAAGTTAATGTCCATTTACCTCAATAGGCACAAGAGCTTTCGGGATGACCCTGCATATTTAAAGCAATCAAGAATAAGTCGAAAGCCTACAGCAGAAATAGAAAGTAGACCTTACTTACAATTTGTTATAGTAAACTTGAATTAATAATATTTTACTTACCCAAGGACATTGCAACCTCCCTCCTTGACTCTCTGGGAAATCAATCCCATCAATCCAACACTTCCACCACCATATACCAAGTCAATTTTCCTACTTACCTGCAAATAGCATTATCTCAAAGTCAATAAAGACTTAAATCTGAAACATTCAAACCCAAGTCACTTCCATTGATGGTGATATTAAGAAAGTCAATGCCTACTATTCACAGTAAAATGGTCAATAGAAGAAACACCAACAGTACCAAAAATCAACATAGTTTGCAAAAAAGTTAGGAACTTTAAGGCAACACAACGGTAGATAACTAGATATGCACAGACCCCAAATTGACCCAAACCTGAACAAGAAGAACTAGGAAAGAAAACATAAGAAATTAGAGAGGATTCAAGAATCAAGACTAACCAATTCATTCCCCAAATCAATAGCAGCATCACTGAAGACTTTCCTGTGGCCAGGGTTGCTTCCACAGAAAACACAAATTTTCTTGAACTTGCTTCTACTATTGTTTTCCATTGAACCCCTTTTGATTAAATCTCCAAAAGAACTCACCTTTATCTTCTTCTTCTTGCCCCCACACTCAACTATTACAGAATCTTCCTGTACGGATTCAAGAATATGAATTTAAAAAAAAAAAAGGAAAAGAGTGAGATACAAGACGAGATAAAAGACAATCAAGATATTTGCTTAGATTGAATAATTAAGGAGTAATTAAGAATTATTAATACTCATAAATAACAAAAATTATGGGTGAAAGAAGTAGTACGTATCATGGAGAGGAGAGTCCCGTCTTCGTGATGATTATTATAAGGGGAAAAAGGAGAAAGGTGGTATTTTAAATGAAAAAAATTTGGAAAGGACAAAAGTTGTCTTTTATTATTAAGACTGCTTATTAGTAATATATGATGATTTTTGCCCCTGTATTTTTAATCCCTGCAAAATAGTTACCCTCTCAAGTTTCAACAATTTTAGACCACCACTACAAGTTGATAACCTAGGCTATAATTAGAAATGTTATATTTATTTATTTACATTCAAAAGAAGCAAAACCAGTGTCAAACTCTTTGATTAAAGTAGGTTGATGTACACTTGTTTTAACCAAATTGTCGTCGCCAATAGAAGGTGACTTTGTCCTACATGTATTTAAAAGAAGATTAGTCAGTGTACATGGAGTAAGGAACCGAAATTACGTGTCAAAATTAAAAAAGTGATTGAAATAACATTTTTATAAGATCTACATATATATAACGTACTAAAGTAGTGCACTAAGTAAGATATATCAACGGACCAAGCCTTTAACGATGGTTTCGATCAATGGTCTTATATAGCACACAAATTTAGTGCACCTTTAATACGTTTTAGTTTTTTTTTTTTTTGGATCAATTACCCAAAGAGACCATTCGGTCATTTTAATTGCAAAAAAGCTAGATTTTTGTAGACTCTCGTCGCCTTTATCCTTGTTATTCCTCTTCCTCCTCCTCCTCCTTCCCCTCCCCTCCCTCTCCCTCTCCCTCTCCTCCTCCTCCTCCCTCTTCTTAATCAATGTGCCGCAAATGTGAATCGTTTCGAGCAAATTATATATCAAAAGATTCAAACATCAAGAGGATTTTATATCTAAAATTTGTGATTGTTTTGAGGTGATTTTGAGTTGATCGAGATTGAATAGTCAGTGTATACTTTATATATAGTCAGCATATACTTCATCTATAGCTAAACTATATTCAGTTTTTTGAGTGTATCATAATGTATAGTCAGTGTATAGTTCATGTATAGGTAAGCTATATTGTATAGTTCGTGTATTTTTTTTATGACTTTTCACAAGCTATATTGTATATTCGCTATTGTTATAAAACTTAAGAACAAAAGAACAATATAAACATGAAGACAAGAAAATATAAGACAAGAGGAACAATCTAAGATAACTTTCTTTTTTTCAAATGTTCACCAAATCTTCAAGTGTATACAATATGAACCCTTATGCCTCTATTTATAGTGTAACATAGAGGCATACAAAAGGTTAGTCATAAACATGACATTAACATGAATATAATGGGGGAGGTTGTGGAAGTGAAATGTTACAAGAATAATGGTTATAAAGGTGGAGGTTATGGAGGTTCTGATTATTTTCATAATGAAGGAAAGTAATGTAGTAACTTCTTGGTGTAGTGGACATCCACACTATATTATTTTATAACACTCACTCTTGGATGTCCATAGATAATATGTCTCGTTAAAACCTTACTAGGAAAAAAACACTTGTGGGAAAAAAATCCTAGTGAAGGAAAAAGAGTACACATATCTTTTAATACGCTTGAATGTTGCCTCGTTAAAAAACTTATCAGGAAAACCCATTTGGGACAAAACCATGGTTAAGGAAAAGAGTACAACACATATTTTTCTCCCCCTGATAAAAACTTCACTTGATATCTCGGAGACGATGCATTCCAATCTTATATCACAACTTTTCAAATATTGATGTTGGCAATCCTTAGTGAATAAGTTTACAAGACTATCACTTGAACGAGCCTTTGAACGTCTATCTCACCATTTTGTTGAAGATCATGTGTGAAAAAGACTTTTGGTGAAATATGTTTGTCCGATCTCCTTTGATTGTATCCTCCTTTCAATTGAGCTATATATTATTTTTGTATATGGTGGCTGGAATATCCTTTGCCAAAGGAAAATCACATATTTTCTTAATATGATAGATCATGATTCCTACCAAACACACTCCCGATTTACTTCATAGATCAATATTATTTCTGCATGATTTGAAGGAGTGGTTACCAATGTTCGATTCTTTGAATGCCAAGATATTGTTGTTCATATGTAAACAAATAGCTCATTTGCGATAGAGCTTTATGCAGATCAAATAAATATTCTGCATCTACATAATCAAATTATTTCTGACTCAGAGATTGATCATTTCAATTTTATTGAAGCTCGTCTTTTCTTCTCAAAGAAAATCACACATCTTTTATGTGTTGAGTCACTTGCTTTGTTAGTTTCTTGCCATAACTTGAATTATAATATGACAATCCCCTCACATAACTTTATATATATATATAAATATCAAATAATCTTCCAGCATTTGCATAACCAACAATCTGCAAGTGCACCAATTGCACTAATACATGAAATTTTTAATCCTTTTCATGAGGTTGAAAAGATTCTTTCTCTATGTTAAGCAGTCTAAGAATCATTGGGTACTCAATGGAATTGTTTTAAAACCTTTTAAATCCTTCAAGAATTTTCATATAACCTTCATCATCTAGTTAGACATGATAATCAGTCATTATACATATTCAAGTATTTCATCTATTGCCAGACTGAAATAAGCCTCATTGCATCCACCACTGGAGAACATATCTCCATTTAATAATGTCAGGACTTTTGCGAAAATCCTTTATGCCCCGAGGCACAAACCATACTTTATATCTTACGGTTATACTTTTGTACAATGATTCATTTGTACCCCACTGACATATATTTTGATCTATGACCTATAAGTTCAAAAACATCACTTTTCTAAGTGAAACAAAATATACTTGAATAGTGCATTTTATTTGGCCAATCATTTATCTATCCATATTATATGTCAGATTTGAATTTACGATCCTCGTAACCATTTATAGCATTGAGTGCTACGTCATATCAAAAATACCGTCGACGGTCATTTTGATATCGATTCCAATACAACATAAATTATCGAGATCTCTTCATTTTTTCCCATCATTTTCAGGTACCTAAACCTTTGCCAAGGTTTTATGAAGTGTTACGTCATAGTGCTCTTTCAAAGCACTTACCTCATTATCATGGACATTTTGATAATTTGCTCCTCTCCTTTCTTAAGGAGTTTTACGTTTGGAATCGATTGGTCTATCACGCTTCTGGAGTACCATAGACTCTGTCCTTCAAGGACTATTTTGTTGGAGCATTTACAACTTAATTAAAATATTGGGTCAGCAAATATATCTGGCAAATTATTTGCAACATTTTGCAAATGAATTATCTCTTGAACTTCAAGTTCACTTTTTTTTAACGAGGATCTAGATAATTCACCTCACACATAATTTTCAGCTGCTAAACATATCTCCCTCTAATGTTAGGAAATCTAACATTTAACCCCAACCTCATTTGGGGATCCATCTTTGTGCGTGGTGGAGCAATAAATCATATGTGCACACATCAAATTTTTAGATGAAAATTATTTGGTTTCTTATCCTGAACCAATTGTGATGGGAGAACCTTGTTGGCTTGATGCATACACGTTAAATAAACTCATCTCATATCAAAATTTATTTGAGAGATTTGTTCTCATAATCAATGGTCTAGCTGTAATTGGAGGAAAACAATTTCTGCTAAACCAATCAGTATTATCACCATAATTTTATAGTTTGAAAATGTGCTCTTAATTTAACAATATGAGCAAACAACCTTACAAAAACCAATTTGTAAGTTGATACAAATGCACATGTGACCATACCATAGATGCATCTATTAAATCATAATAGTAAGTCGTCCACATGGCAAGTGAACGGGCCCATATTCACCTTTTTATATGTTCCAAATAATTTCAGGAAATACAATCTCAACATTAATTGGTACAATGATCATTTTATCATGAGAACAAGCAACACAAGAGAATTCTTGAAGAATCTTTATTTCTTCAAACATATAGTCATGCGAATTCTCAATTTCTTTTGCATCACATCTGAACCAGAATGGTCAACCAGTTATGCCAACTGATATTTATTCTAGTAAACTTCTAGTTTACTTTTACATGTGATTCCTTCATCATGCCCGTATCTTTATACAACAAACAACAGAAAGGCGGGTAACCTTTTATGTAAATATTCATAACCCGCTTTGATTGTAGTAATCTGAAGATATTTAATCTTTCAATAATTTAGAGTCTCAATATAATAATTTTTCTTTTCAATTCCTCCGAAACTTATAAAGTTTCTTTTGAGACTTACTACAACCCCAATATTATGAACAATTTCATTCCTCCAGATAGTAACAAATTAGCCCTTTCGGAACTCTCAATTAATTTTGTGTACTACCACAAATTTCACAACATCATTCTTATGGTGATCATCTCCTTCAAGGAGAAAATTATTATCATTGTCATGGTTAAAATTATTACATTCAAGAGTTATTTCTTGACAACCAATGACAAATTTGTGTTACAACACAAAATATTTATTTTGGTCATGACCACAACCTTTATAGGAAAGAATTATTTCTTTCTTCTGTCTTTCAATAGTTCATAATAAAACATACTACACTAATTGTGTAGTACTCAAAGTATATGACCAAATGACCATTTATGTCAAAAATATTTCTTTTCAATCTCTCTAACCTCCCGTAGAGGTGAGATGCGACATTTATCCAACCATACATGAACATGTCCTTAACCATACGAACACAAGTCACATTTTCTTCAAGAAGTGGACCATAACCATTTGTACATGCTCCATAAATTTTTATTAGAAACTTATTGTCATGCTTTGACTTTATCAAATTTATGTGACCCACCTCAACATCACTTTAAAAGGTCAAATGTACTAAATGTACTACCACTTTGTATTCCTTTATTTTGATGGAGGATTTTCAAAACAAATTGGATTGCACCAACAACAATGTGCCCAATAACCTTTCATACCACTTTGATGGCCAAAAATTATCTTCTCATTTGAAGGACCATCTTAAGAACCCATAATGTTCTTCCTTTTAATTACCATCTTAAGAACCCATATCTTCACATCTTAAGGACTATTAACATTTTACCACACTCATATTCATACATTTAACCACTTGTCATTTTCAGACACATTATGTCCTGCTACCACATTCACATAAAAGAAAGGAGCAAATCAATTGGACAAATTTCATGACTTTTATCAAGAGCATATCAATTTGCTCAGCCATCATTACATCGTCATTATATAACGTTGGGACTTGAACCCAACGTCTTACCCATAAGAAGACTTTTTAGGTCATTATTTGTTGGGACCCAACCCAATAATTTATTATCATGATGCACCAGGACTCTCACCCGATATATTACCCTCTTAGTGCGATAGGACTTGAATCCTTCGTCTTACCCTCAATCAATGACATAATAAGCCAAATATAATAGGACTCACCACTGAGCCTTAAAAAAATATTGTCACTTTGTGATTAACATGCACAAATAAATATATAACAAAAGAAACACAATAAAAATATTTTCAACAAAGTATGTACTACTATCTTAAACTTGTCAAAACAGAGAGTTACATATAGCATTATATTATATTAAGCTAGTGAATTACCGTTATAAATCAAAGAATCAATTACACACTAAGAAAATAATAATTTCAATTACACTAAAATAAAATTGCTCACTACCACCACCATTTTTCAATTTCCATGTGAACCCAAAATATTTCGTACACAAAAGAAAGAATATACCGTCATAGGTGGGAAAAAAAAACACAGTAACAATAATATTAATCATTCACCTTGTTCACAAGTAAAATATAAAATAGATTCCACAATAATTTATCTTGTTCCCGAGAGAAAAATAAACACAATTATTTTACCTTCTTCTATTTACTTTGCTTCAATCCTGCAATGGTAGAACATTTGTGGTGATAACGTATTGTAAAACGTAAGAACAAAAGAACAATATAAAGATGAAGACAAGAAGAATATAAGACAAGAGGAACAATCTAAGATAACTTTCTTTCTTTCAAATGTTCACCAAATCTTCAAGTGTGTACAATATGAACCCAGTAACGACCCTTCCGAATTAATATAAGCCAATAACTCACGAGATTTTTGTGCATATATTGTCCTCACACTAGTAAATATGACATAAAAAGAATATTACCAACTTCCGAGTACCCAAACTAGGTCGTTCATGCTTCACACAATCATTCAAAATTAGTGATAAATTTAATATATTACAAGACTTGGGCTTACGCACCCCAAAAGAACAAAACATAGAGCCATACTTATATTACAACCCATGGTGACATGATCCAATTAGTCCTCAAAATTTCATGTAAATATACAACACATAGATCATGTACAAGTCCCAAGGTTTATACAAAATATAGATGCCTATATGCAAATGTGATCTTCCTTAAAGCTCTCAAAATCTCCATCTCTAATGGCCCGCTTCACGCCTCCTCTCCATCATTCCCTACGATAGAAACAACTATCGCTAAGCATATAGCTTAGTGGTGCAAAGACTATAGGTTCGGACCCCTCACATTCACCAAGTTACCTTTCTCAAGTCATGGGCAGCATAATTGAACATAATAAATAAATCAAGTAAACAATATATAAAAAGTATCAAGTTCGATATTTAAAGATCAAAATGTCAAGAACGCTCATAGCACCATTTTCCAAGAGATTCAACAACAAGGCTCGCCCAATATATACATCATGTCGTCACACAAAGCACAAACAGGTATCAAGAAGGGTCGACGCCCTGTATCAAGAAGGGTCAAATCCCAATAATTAAGAGAACCAAGAACCATATTAAAAATGGCTTTCTAGTTCGTACTTAAAATGTACAACTTCCATTCTTAAGACGGACTAAAAATCCAGAGTCAAGATGGCAAATGATCCTAATCAAGAGGCATGCCAATAGTGACAAAGTCACAGCCACAAGAAGGACAAGGTCCCAACAAGAGTGCCAAGTGATCAAACAATCCGTATGAGTGGGCGAGTTACACACGCGTCTTTAACGTCTTAAAGGATACCAACACGACAATGTAAAGTGACAAGAGGTAACCAAGGTACCAAGATCAACTTTCAGATATACCAGCAGTTAAAAGAGTGCAAGTACAAGTTTATACACAAACCTCGGTGCTTTAGCAAAGAAACAGTCCAACACAACTTCGTGAGTTCAGACCGTAGACCAACCAACGTTTCAAGGTCCTCAACTTGTTCACGAGTATATACAACCTTAAAAATACAATTACATAACTTCTTTAATTCCTAGCAGCTCAATAATGCTAATGTAAAACAGGATTATCATCACAAGTAAGCTTAGCCTGTACAAATACGACTATGCTCCCAAAACAGTGATCTGGCCAGCCTAGTACCTTATGTCGCAACTTAGATTTGAAAAGGAAAATGGCAAAACTAGACTTTATAACCTTCATGAAAGATGTAGGTACATCTCTTAAGGTTGCAAACAAACAAGAATCACCGCAAAATATATTTTGTACAACAAAATATATTCAAAACACTAACAGTTGTTCATACAGGATTTAAATTTCAAAATCTGGACAGAACTTGTCCTATGTTGCGTCCCATATTTCGATCCATAACAGCTAAATTAGAGTTTTACATAAACATAAGAGTTTTAGGTCTACGAATTAGCTTTCAAAATCATATTTATTAACTGTAAACTATGTTCTAGAGAAAGAAATATGCATAAAATACCAAACGCTACCCAGCTTAGAAACAGATTTCGTCACTTACCAAAAAGAAGTGTGTGTTTTCGAATTCCAGCCAAAAGGGCCAAGTTTTTCTCTTGTGATTTTGAAGAACAACTTGCTAGATAAGGTTCTAAGGTTCTTATACTTCAGGTGAGACAAATTTGACTAGAAGAGGTGTCAAAATATAGTCTCACAAGTGATGTTTATCACATGCACAGTTGTCTCCAAAAGGTGGCTGCCCAAATAGTTGTGTGCTGCTCAAAATGCATACATATACACCTATATATATATATATATATATATATATCCCTCACCTCCTTTTAAAGCTATACATAATTCTAATTAGAATATTACGAAAATACCCCAATACAATACCTTATATTACAATCACAATTTATGTTAAGCAAGTTAGCAATTATCACAACATTTCAAGTTCCCAAAATGAGAGTAAACTATATTGTAGTAATTAAGCAATGGTAAATCGACATGTGACTCTTGATTAATATTTAGGGGTGTTACAACTTTTTCCTCCTTAAAGAAATTTCGTCTCAAAATTTACCTTACACTAGTCCCGGAACAAGTGCGGATACTGGGTCCTCATGTCTTCTTCTCTTTCCCAGGTAGCTTTTTTTTCTAGAATGGTTCCTCCAAAGTACCTTTACTAAGGGGATTCTCTTGTTTCTAAGTTGCTTTACTTCTCGAGCTTCAATTCGGGTAGGTTTTTCATTATACGTCAAGTCAAGATTAACCTCAATAGATTCAACTGGAAGAACATGCGATGGATCAGAATGATATCTTTTGAGCATAAAAACATGAAAGACATTGTGGATCTTCTCCAATTCCGGTGGCAAAGCTAATTTATATGCAACTGGTCCAACCCTTTCAAGTATCTCATAAGGTCCAATAAATCGGGGACTAAGTTTTCCTTTTTGGCCAAATCTCATAATCTTTTTCCATGGAGACACCTTTAAGAATACTTTATCTCCCACTTGATATTCAATGTCACGCCTTTTAAGATCAGCGTACGACTTTTGTCTATCCGAAGAAATCTTTAGACGATCCTTGATAATTGTTCCCTTGTCCTCTGTTTGTTGCACAATTTCAGGACCAACAAGCTTTCTTTCACCAACTTCACTCCAACAAAGAGGGATCCGGCATTTCCTTCCATATAGGGATTCATAGGGAGGCATTCTAATACTCGATTGGTAGCTATTATTATAAGCAAATTCTATCAAAGCCAAGTGTTTGTCCCAACTACCCTCAAACTCCATAATGCAAGCTCGAAGCATATCCTCCAAAATTTGTATCACTCTTTTCGACTAGCCATCTGTTTGAGGATGGAACGAAGTGCTAAATTTCAACTTAGTACCTAAAGCTTCCTGCAAGCTACCCCAAAATCTAGATGTAAACCTTGGGTCTTGGTCAGATACAATAGACATAGGGATCCCATGTAGTCTTACAATCTCATTAATGTACAATTCGGCTAAACACTCAAGTGAGTAATCCATTCTAATTGCTAAGAAGTGAGCACTCTTGGTTAGCCTATCCACAATCACCCATATTGCATTATGATTTCTTTGGGTGCGAGGAAGTCCAGAAACAAAGTCCATAGTTATTCTCTCCCATTTACATTTTGGCATTGACAAGGGCTGTAGTAAACCAACTGGGACCTGATGTTCTGCCTTTACTTGTTGACAAACCAAACATTTGGAAATGAACTCCGCAATGTCTCTCTTCATACCATTCCACCAATAATGTTCTTTGATGGTCTGATACATCTTTGTACCTCGATGATGCATTGCATATGGTGAAGTATGTGTTTCATTCAGTATTTTTCTCCTCAAGTTGTCATCATTAGGGACGCATAACTTGTTCTGATAAAATAAGACACCATCCTCTGTTAATGTAAAATCAAGTTTTTCCCCATTTTGAACTTCTCTGGTCAATTTTACAAGTTTCTCATCTATTTTTTGTGCTTCTTTCACCTGTTCAAGTAATATTGGCTTTACTTGCAAATTAACAATAACAAAACCATTTGAATCAAGTGTGAAACAAACATTAATGGCTCTTAACTCAAGGAGCAAGGGTAAAGGACTCAAAGAAATGCTTGCAAAGGATTTTCGACTTAAGGCATCTGTAACCACATTGGCTTTACCTGGATGATAATCAATTGTGCAGTCATAATCCTTGATGAGTTCAAGCCATCTACGTTATCGAAGTTTTAGCTCCTTCTGAGTACCCAAGTACTTTAAGCTCTTGTGATCAGTGAATATATGACACTTCTCTCCATACAAATAATGCCGCCATATTTTTAAAGCAAACACTACAGCGGCAAGTTCAAGATCATGGGTAGGATAATTCAATTCATGCGGTTTTAATTTTCGAGAGGCATAAGAAATAACCTTCCTTTCTTGCATCAAAAAGTATCCGAGACCATTGTGAGAAGCATCGCTGTATACTACATATTCTTTCCCTTCAATTGGTAGAGTAAGTATAGGTGCTTGAGTCAACAAGGATTTGAGTGTTTCAAAGCTCTCTTGGCATTTGTCATCCCAAAGAAACTTTACTTCCTTCTACAAGAGCTTAGTCAAAGGAGATGCGATAATGGAAAAGCCTTTCACAAATCTTTTGTAGTATCCTGCTAAGCCTAAGAAACTTGTTACCTCGATTGGACTTTTGGGAGGTCTCCATTCAACAACTGCTTGTATCTTACTAGGATCTACCTTTACGCCTTCGGCTGATACTACATGTCCCAGAAACGTCACTTCATCAAGCCAAAATTCACACTTGGAAAGTTTAGCATAAAGTTCCTTCTCCTTCAAAATTTGCAAAATAATCCAGAGGTGTTTATCATAGTCTTCACTACTTCTGGAAAATATTAAAATATCTTCTATAAAAACAACCACAAACTGATCAAGATAAGGCTTGAATACTCGATTCATTAGATCCGTGAATATCGCAGGAGCATTTGTCAATCCAAATGGCATCACCAAAAATTCATAATGACCATACCGAGTTCTAAAAGCAGTTTTAGGAATATCTTTCGCTCTAACACGCAGTTGGTGATATCCAGACCTTAAATCAATCTTTGAGAATACTTTATCACCCTTTAGTTGGTCAAACAAATCATCGATCCTTGGTAGTGGATATCTATTCTTGATTGTTATTCTGTTCAATTGTCTATAGTCAATACAAATCCTAAGAGTGCCATCATTCTTCTTTACGAACAAAACAGGGGCTCCCCAAGGAGAAACACTAGGTCGAATAAAACCTTTCTCAAGAAGTTCTTGCAATTGAGATTTCAATTCTCTTAATTCTGCTAGAGCCATTCTATAAGGAGTGATAGAAATAGGGGTAGATCTAGGAATAAGCTCGATTGGAAATTCAACCTCTCTTTCCGGGGGCAATCCAGGAATGTTTTCTGGGAAGACTTCTGGAAAATCACATACAGCAGGTATGTCCTTGATACAAGGACTCTTCAACTATGTATCAACTATGTGAGCAAGGTATGCCCTACAACCTTGACGCATCAGCTTTCTTCCCAATGTCGCAGAAATAATACTAGATGTCAATGATCTTTCACCTTGTACAATGATGTGTGAAAATGTAGGATCTTTAAAGGTCACATGCTTTGACCTACAATCTACCACTGCATGATATTTATGAAGCCAATTCATCTCGATAATAACATCAAAATCCTTGAAGGGCATTTCAATCAAATCAGTAGGGAAGACTAGGTTTTGAATCACGAAGGAACAATCACGATAAATTTGATTACACACAACCTGATAACCTAAAGGACTTTCAACCAGCACATCATAATTAAGTCTCATAGATTTCACATTTTTGGGAAGAACAAGTGATGAACAAATATAGGAATATGTAGAATCAAGATCAAACAGTGTAAACACACATAAGCCAAATAAGTGAAATTTACCGACAACCACGTCTTGTCCATCTTGCTCATCCCTCTGCCTCATAGCATAAGCGCATGCAGTAGCCCTTTGTCCACTAGCTTGATTAGCTCCACTTGTACCTACTCCTTAGGTGTTTTTAGGTCTTGCACCTCTATTAGTTTGAAAAGGATTAATAGAAGGCTTATGAACTGAGCCTTCGATTTTCAATGAAGGAGCATTATTAGGATAAGGACAATCCTTCACTTTATGATCATAGCTCCCACAATTGAAACATGCACCAGAAGCTCTCCTGCAAGTACCATAATGATTCTTTCCACATTGCGGACAAATGGGAACACGAGGCTTGCCTTGGCCATAATTTGGAGTGCTAGCTGTAGAAAAATCTGATCTGTTTTGCTTTTGTTGCGGTGGCCAATTATCACTACCAGCCTTAAAGTTATCAAACCTTTCCTTTTTTTATGGGCCCTCAAAATCTGGTCTAGGCTTCCGAAATTTGTTTTCATTTCTACTAGCTTCTTCTTTATCAATTCGCTCCCAAGTAAAAGCAGTAGACACTAACTTACAAAAGTTCTCATGTTGCAGGATGATACGTCCAAACTTACACTCCAAATAAGAAGTGTAAACCGTCGTTTTCAATTTACAGAACTCAACTAGAGTTGAGGTCGATCCCACAGAGAATTTCTTTATAGATAAAGTTTCACTATCACATTTACTCAATTGTCGTTACTATTCCCTAAACAATTAACAAGGAAAGTAAAATTGGGTTTCATTGAAAAGTATTCTATCAGCAAGTACTTCCAGTCAAAACTTAGTTACACGGTTCACAAAAGATCTCGTTGTAAGTTGATTCAATCAATTTAAAGAAACCAGGTTTTGTGTTCACTATGACATCGATTATAACGCTATTCCGTAAATTGAGTGTCAAGTAAATCAATGTTTACAGACTCTTTGCGACTTAAATAAATCTAACGCTTCTCAGCCTAATTAGATAATATTCACTCTAATTCTCTCGAACTTAAAGTGTTATCGATATTGGACTTCGCTTAATTTGATAAAGTGTTAAAGATCCCTTCTCTCGAAATCCGACTTTAACTCTAATTCGTAAACTTAGTTTAACTTTTTCCCAACTGATGCTTTTCTCTCGAACAAACACTAGATACAGGCCTGTCTAAAGCGTGCACTCAATAGCCTAAAATGATAATGAAAGCTGTAAACTACAAGTTGTAAACAAAGATTGCCTTTTTACTTATTTTACGAAATCGCAGCTAGAATTTCATCATAGATCCTACACACCCAGTCGTGACGTTTAGCCACTCATGTTCTTATGCAAAGAATCAATAATAAATAATGAAAACATATTAAGAATCACTTACAAAAATAATCGGTAAATCAACAACCACTTGATAATTTCAAGATCGAAATGAACAACGTACCACCGATGACAATAATTTGAATCCAAAATCTAAAACTCAAGTTTTCTTTTCTGTTCCTCGTTGTGAAACGTCAGTAATGAATAATGATTCACAAAACGACCTAAAGTAATTCAAAATAGAATGTTTAAAATGAGTCCTAATCAAGTTAGGACTGAGTTGTCGGGCCTTATCACGGCCACTACCATGACCCGTCAAGGGATTCACGGACCGTGAAGCCCTCTGTGGTCTTGCCTTGGAGCTTCCCCAGAGTGGGTCTTCAAAATTGGTCACTGGAAAATGTACCACGAGAGTTACCACGGTCCGTAGTGAGGACCACGGTCCGTGAAGTCCTCCATGGTCTTGCCTTGAGCTTCCCCAGAGTGGGTCTTCAAACTTGGTCACTGGAAAATGTACCACGAGAGCTACCACGGTCCATAGTGTGGACCACGACCCGTGAAGTCACCCGTGGTGTTCACTTGGGCTTCAACCTTCTTTCAACCCCTTCCTGCTTTAATACTGGTTCAATTTCACGGTAGGTACCACGGTCCATGGTAAGAGTAACGGCCCGTGTACCCCTCCGTGATCTTCACTTGGTTGTTCTTGCTCTTCATCTTCTCAAGGCCCAGTTCTGCCCCACTTTCACGAGCTCAACCACGGACCGTTATGAAGTTAACGGTTCGTTACATTGGCCGTGAAATTCACTTGGTCGACAGCAGTTCTGCTTCTTTTTCTGTAGAACCCAGATTCTGCCTACACAATTAACAAACCCATAAAATAATCCCAAAATATCACTTAATTCCAGTATTAGTTCATAGTTATTAAGCATCAAATGTGCCACAATTTCGCGGCACATCAACACCCTCAACTTAGAACCATTACTTGTCCTCAAGTGATGAGAAAACAAACAAATACAATCAGCCCCTAATTCATTTCCAGATTTATGATGCTACGCAACAACTATTTCAAGTATAATTTGTATCCCATATCTCTGAATCTAACATGTAAGGATCAATACATGACATCTCATTACTCATAGTCAATCATGCTTATACCTGCGAATTATCAGCTCACACAATCTACTTCCAAATGCAACCACTGTGTCCTCACACCAAAGAAGTCCCTCGCTCATATTGGTAGGGACTGAGTACTACTCTCACGCTCTCAATGAACTTCTAACACTAACAATAAACTACCATAGGCTTGCCCTTGCTTTCTACACTTTCTCTTTCAAACACCCAAAATAATATTACTGTAAGACTTTATTTGCTTGTAACATAGGCTTGGGGCTAGGGAATGGATATTTGGTTTCATGAGTGACTAATTCCTTGGTTTCCCAAAGTTTCGTTTTCACATACTCTTTTCTGAGTGATTCTCTCTTTTTCTTTATTTCATCCCGACCTAGTAGCTATCATTTTCTCTTTTTTTTTAACATTAAGCTCACTGGTTGAACCTTCTTTTTCCTTTTTCTTTCTGTTCGGATTGCAATCACCCTCAACTTAGGCTTTTGGCCTGAGTTGTGATATCGTGTTCCTTCGGAGAACCAAGGATTTGATACATGTTGGGTAAGAACAAAGATTGATTTAAGGCTCAAATTGGGTTCAAGTGATAAGCTTTTTATTTAGTTTTTTTTTTAACTGGTTTAACAAAAATGGCCTACTGATCCTTTCCTATCCAGTTATTTTCAGATTCAAGCAAGACTACTTAGGCAAGTTCTAGTTTCTGCTCCTAGTGTTAGACTTCAATCAAAACTTACTCACACACTACACAGGATTGCATTTTTTAGTTTGTTGGTTCACCAATTAATTGGTCAGATTAGCCACTTTCAACATATCAGTATCTAAGATGTCATCTAAAGATCCTAACAGTCAAACTCAGATTTAGGTCCTCAATATTCACAGAGTAGCTGCTGCACAACGCAATACATAAAACACCCAAAACAGTAATACAAAGAGACAACCTCCATTTTTCTAATAGATATGGCCGACTGTTGACCACCCTCTCCCCAAATAAAAAGGACTTTGTCCTCAAAGTCGAGATAAAACAATCAAATACACAAGCTATGAGGAGGGGTCATACCTGCAGCGCTCTAGACGCCGGACGTCGTATCAACATTGTAACCCTTATCAATGGGTGCACTCTCAGGTCTCGGGACATGATCAGTGTGGTCCTCATTAGTCACCACTACCAGAAGCTCCAACTAAGGCTGCATCTCACTGTTGCTGGTCAAAAGCTTCCTTCTCCCTAGCTTCCCTCTTTGATGCTCTACGAGCTCTTTTTTCTTGCATTCTTGCCTCTCTAGCGGGGTCAGTGGGGGTCTCCTCATCAAGTTCTCCAGCTATGTGTTTTCTCTTGCCGAATTTACTTGTAGGGGGTGCTCCCCAAAGATCATCGAGTGTTTGAGTGAAGGGTGTCTGACTTAACATTTGCATCAACGACTCTGGCATGATCGGAGTGGGCACCTGTGCTGGATTTTCAGCCAGCTTAGTAATTTGAGTGCGCATTTCAGCCAATTGGGCTTTGAACTCTTCAGTATCTGCTGAACCGGTAGCCTGGAAGCGATCCTGAACAAGGTTCTCCAAACCATCCACTCTGTTCTTTAAGTCTGATAGCTCCGTCCTCATCTCATCTTTGATCTCCTTTTTGGCAGCTAATACCTTTGTCTCTATCAGCTGGGGCATCCGGAGCACAATTTGGTCTACCAATGTCCTGGTCTGTCGCTGATCTGCAACCAATTTCTCAAGAATAAATGTAGGGATAGTGATAAAGGTACCTGGAGTCTGGGAGGCTGAAGCTGGAGGTAGTGGTGCCTCTGTGGACGGTTGTGATGACTCTCCCTGTTCTGGATCTCTACTTGCCTGGGGGATATCAAGTGGGACATGTGGAACAACAACTAAAGTACCTACAGAGGCAGATTTTATGCCAAAGAGATGGTTCGCGACATCCTTGATTTTTGAAACTTGGGTTAGTCTGAATGTTTCACCCCATCTGTCAACTAGGCTGTTCGGAGGAATATTCGCTCCTCGACATAATTTCCCTATCAGACAGGGAAAAGGAAGTGCAGCTCTCTCATTTAGTGCCCTGTCTCTCATCTCGATTGCTATTATCCGTCCTGCATTGACCAGGTAACCTACCATAAGACATGCTACTAACGAGGCCAAGGAAGGGGACAAAGTGTTATCATTAGCTGTCGGTCTCAATTGCACTCGGACAACAGCCTACCAAACCTTGGTCAGGAAAAATAACGAAGCTTTAGTGATAAGTGTTGGAGTTGTGGTGACCCAACCTGCATTTTGCCCATCTATGGTAATTTGCTTCACAATCCAACGTAAAACCCTTTCTCGAGAAGTCTGATCTTCCATTGTAGCATAACTGGTGACCTCATGATGTTTTCCCTCAAAAAGGCCAACTGAAATGGGTGCAGAGTATTCTGGGCCGTACAACATTCTGTTAATCGACGCCTCAGAAATATCTATTGATTTGCCCCTAACTATGATTGAGTTAAGTGGACCCCAGGTACTAGCCATGTCACGCTTCGTGGTCTCTGTATCCGCAACAAAAATCATCAATGTAGCTGCATAAGAGGAATAAAATTCTCTGGTCAGGTGGCTAGAGTATTCACCAGGTGCATTGTCCATCCAATCGAACTGATGGAGCTGAAATATCCGATAGATGTCCGAGAATGCTTTGACATCAGCTACCACCACCCTAGTCTCAGGCATAATTGCTCAATTCTTGAAGCCCCCAGTTTTATTCATAATACCATTGTCGAAGAACTCTTTAGACCTGTTGACAGTCCACATGGAGCGATAACAAGCAATCAGTTGTGGTCTCAATGCAGGGTTAGGTTCCTGAGCATTCACATACATCACCATGGTATCATCATCGGTGATTTCCTCCTCATCCTCTCTATTAACTGTTTCCTCTCGTACTCCAGTTTCAGCTTCTGTGGTAGCCACAGGTGGAGAAGTACTTGTGTCAGCCTGAGAACCACTGTCAGATTTAGCACTGTTCCCCGAGTCATCCGCAGATTGGTTACCAGCAGCAGTATTAGTTGGAATTCCTGAGTTTTCCCCATTCTCGAAACTACTACCTCTCTCTTCAGATTGAGGAGGAGAGTCCTGGAGAATAGTTCTCCTAGCCAATGATCTAGTAGCCCGAGGTGAGTGATCTTCAGGTGTAACATTTATTTGCACCTCAGACCCACTCGCTTTGGAGTCGCCATGACCCTCTGATTGTGAAGCGGTGACAGGAGCAAGTTTGTTAGCATTCTTTCTTCTGGGATGCATTGTACCTGAGAAGCAAAACACCAATTCACTACAATCATTAATAAAACGACAAACTAGTGGGTACTCAGACTTCCCCTGTGTAATATCATTCTGATGCCTTACCTTAAGAATGTCGTCACCCAATTTATCATTGGGAAAGGTCACAGAATCACAATATTAACAAAAACTAAATACCTAAAAATACAAACAAGGGAAGACTACGAGCACTTGAACGAGCCGTGGTATAAACCATGGACCGTAATGTCCCTCGTGGAGTTTAAACAGGATCAGAGTGCACAAGGAATTTCTGGCCATTTAACCAAGGGATGTTAACGGAAGGTTTCACGGCCCGTGGAGTGAACCACGGTCCGTGATACTGCCCGTGAACTTTAACTGAGGACCACTGAGGGCTTGGTTGATTTTCAAGTGTGGTTTACGACAAGTTGCACGAACCGTAATGTCTTCCACGGTTCATACAATCTGCCGTAGTCTTACTTTAGGCAACAGGTCAGTCATCATCCTCCCAACATCAAATTTTTGCACTTAATCCCCATTGTTGTACAAATACAGGCTCTTCTCATACTTTAAACCCTACCCTACTACTTATTCAACTAAATTAAGTAACCTAAATTTAACTACCTGACCTACAATTTTGACCCTTCTGTGATCGACCAACACACAAGAATAACTACAAATTTCCAATTTCGACTTACCCACTCCAAGTAAGTAATAGTTTAGCAATTAATCATCACAAATGCATACTGAAGCCAAGAAAATCGAAGTCATTATAGACAAAATGTAATGGTGCAAACCATTGAAACTCAACTTACTTGGATTGAAGAAACCAAAAACGGGAAATAGCTGGACACACTTGCACATCTGAACACTTAGGGTTTGGATTCTTGGGTAGATGTAGGATTTATTGATGAATGATGATCAATTCTTCCTTTTGATAACTGTTGTGGAGGAGATAAAGAGAGAAACTGAAGTTTTGCCCTTTGGAATCAATAAATATGTTTTAATTTATGAGTTGGGTTACGCGCAGGTCGGGTCGGGTCATCGGTGTTACTGGGTAGTAGATTACGGGCCGTGAGACTTCTTGTGGAAGATATCACGGTCCGTGGATCTGTTCGTGACATTACCCTGGCAAAGAAACTTACCTGATGCAGACGACAGACCATGAAGTTGCCCGTAAAAGAAATCACGATCCGTGAAACTCTCCGTGATGTTGACTTGGAACTGAGATTCCTACCTGAGGTTCACGAGAGGTTAGACGGCTCGTACATTATATGACGGACCGTGAACCCCTCCGTGAACCCTATTTATGCAATTTCCAGTAGCTTCCAAATTTAGTCCTCAATTAGACAAATCGTGATAGTTCCCGTGAACCGTGACGTTCAGTCTGCACCAATTTCTGCATTTTTCCCCTTATTCTCTCCTACACACCTCAGTTGAACACACTTGCACAACTGAACACTTAGGGTTTGGATTCTTGGGTAGATGTAGGATTTATTGATGAATGATGATCAATTCTTCCTTTTGATAATTGTTGTGGAGGAGAAAAAGAGAGAAACTGAAGTTTTGCCCTTTGGAATCAATAAATACGTTTTAATTTATGAGTTGGGTTACGCGCAGGTCCAGTCGGGTCATCGGTGTTACTAGGTAGTAGATTACGGGCCGTGAGACTTCTCGTGGAAGATATCACGGTCGGTGGATCTGTTCGTGACATTACCCTAGCAAAGAAACTTACCTGATGCAGACGACGGACTGTGAAGTTGCCTGTAAAAGAAATCACGGTCCGTGAAACTCTCTGTGATGTTGTCTTGGAACTGAGATTCCTACCTGAGGTTCACGAGAGGTTAGACGGCTCGTACATTATATGATAGACTGTGAACCCCTCTGTGAACCCTATTTATGCAATTTCCAGTAGCTTCCAAATTTAGTCCTCAATTAGACGAATCGTGATAGTTCCCGTGAGAAGCTCTACGATTCATGGTCCTGACCATGACGTTCAGTCTGCACCAATTTCTTCATTTTTCCCCTTATTCTCTCCTGCACACCTCAGCACACAGTGACTCTATAAAAATAAGGAAAACGAGAATATACCTAATATAATTACATCTTGGGTAGCCTCCCAAGCAGCGCACAATTTAACGTCGCGGTGCGACGCAGGTTACTTGATTACTCAGACTTCATCAAGTTTACATTCCTCCACAATTTTCACATCCTCAGGAGCACCCAAATATGCCTTGATTCGATGACCAGTAGCTTTTAACCTCTCGCCTTTCTTATTTTCCAATTCAATAGCAACAGATTGTAAAACCTGTGTGACTTTAAAGGGTCCAGACCATTTAGACTTCAGTTTTCCTGGAAACAGACGCAGTCTGGAGTTGAAAAGTAACACCAAGTCACCAGGAGTAAAGCTCATTTTCTCAATATGCTTGTCATGATATAGCTTCATCCTCTCCTTATACAGTGCAACCCTCTCATAGGCCCTCAGACGGAACTCATCCATCTCATTGATCTGATCTAGCCTCAAGTTTGCGGTTTCTCTCCAATTTAGATTCAGCTTCTTCAACGCCCAGAGTGCTCTATGCTCAACCTCAACTGGCAGATGACCCGCCTTTCCAAACACCAATTGATATGGAGACATACCAATAGGTGTCTTGAAAGCTGTCTGATATGCCCGTAGGGCATCATCTAGCTTCCGTGCCCAATCTGTCCTATTGGCATTCACTGTCTTTGCCAAGATTATTTTAATTTCCCTGTTGGAAACTTCCACTTGACCACTCGTCTGTGGGTGATAAGGTGTTGCCACCTTGTGCTGTTTTACTCCATACTTGGTCAGAAGTGCACCAAAGACTTTGTTGCAGAAGTGAGACCCACCATCACTGATAATAGCTCTGGGTGTTCCAAACCTTGAGAAGATGTTCTTTTTCAAGAACCCAACGACACTCTTTCCATCATTCTCAGGTAATGCAACAGCTTCAACCCATTTGGACACATAGTCCACAGCCACCAGTATATATTTCTTCCCATATGAACTCACAAAGGGACCCATGAAGTCAATACCCCACACATCAAACAATTCCACCTCCAAAATAGGTGTCATGGGTAACTCATGGCGCCGAGAGATGGCTTCTTGCCGTTGGCACACATCACAACTCCTTACTATATCCACTGCATCTTGATTAATTGTAGGCCAGTAATACCCACACTGAAGTATCTTGTGAGCTGTTCGAGCACCACCATGACGACCACCAACTGGAGATGAGTGACAAGCCTCCAAGATATGCAACATTTCGGCTTCCAGAACACATCGCCTAATTATATTGTCAGCACACACCCTGTACAGATATGGTTCATCCCAAAAGTACTTGTCTACATCATGTAGGAACCTTTTCCTTTGCTGATATGTTAGTCCCTCGGGCATTAAGTCACTGACCAGAAAATTAGCATAGTCAGCAAACCAAGGAATAAGGTCAAGAGTAGCAGCTAATACCTGCTCATCCGGGAATGTGTCATCTATCTCGAGCTCAAGTTCTTCCTTCTTTGCAGCTTCCAACCTAGACAGGTGATCAGCTACCTGGTTCTCACAACCTCTCCGGTCTTTCACTTCGAAGTCAAACTCTTGAAGAAGCAATACCCATCTGATCAGCCTAGGCTTGACATCTTTCTTTGCCATGAGATATCTCAAAGCAGCATGGTCTGTGTGAACTATCACTTTAGTACCCAGAATATAAGCTCTGAACTTTTCAAAAGCATACACTACAGCCAATAGTTTATGTTCAGTGACTGTGTAGTTTCGTTGTGCCCCATTTAGCGACTTACTAGCATAGTAAATCGGATGGAACATCTTGTTGCGCTTTTGTCCCAACACAACTCCTAACGCAGTCCTACTAGCATCACACATCACCTCAAATGGCTCCGCCCAATCTGGGCCAATAATCACTGGTGCTGAAATCAGTTTCTCTTTTAGGCACTCAAAAGCTTTAAGGCATGTCTCATCAAAGACAAATTTCACCTCCTTCTCTAAAAGCTTGCACATGGGGTGTGCAATTTTTTAGAAGTCTTTGATGAAACACCTATAGAATCGGCATGTCCTAGGAAGCTTCGAACACCCTTCACACAGATTGGCAGAGGTAATTTTTCAATCATCTCAATCTTAGCCTTGTCGACCTCAATTCCTTTCTGTGACACCTTGTGACCAAGGACTATGCCCTCTTTTACCATGAAGTGGCATTTCTCCCAATTTCACACTAAGTTGGCTTCCTCACATCTCTGTAAAGCCCTGCTAAGATTCAACAAACAGTCATCAAAAGTATTGCCTACTATAGAGAAGTCATCCATAAATACCTCTAGAGTGTCCTCAACCATGTATGAAAAGATGGACATTATACACCTTTGAAATATGGCTGGTGCATTACATAGTGCAAATGGCATACGTTTAAACGCAAATGTGCCATAAGGACATGTGAATGTGGTCTTTTCTTGATCTTCAGGTGTAATTGATATCTGGTTGTAGCCAGAGTATCCATCTAAGAAACAGTACCATCCTTTACCTACCAACCTATCAAGCATCTGGTCCATGAAAGGCATGGGGAAATGATCCCTCAAAGTCCACTTATTCAGCTTCCTGTAATCCATGCACACTCGCCATCCAGTGACTGTTCTCTGCGGGACTAATTCATTCTTGGCATTTGCTACCACCGTCATGCCTCCCTTTTTAGGCACACATTGCACTGGACTGACCCAGTGGCTATCAGAAATAGGGTAGACCACCCCAACATCTAACCATTTGATTATTTCTTTCTAAACCACCTCTTGCATAGGTAGGTTCAACCTCTGTTGGTGTTCAATACTCGGGCTGCAGTCTTCCTCAAGCTGAATATTATGCGTGCAAATACCTAGAGGTGTCCCAATTATATCAGCAATGGTCCATCCAATGGCTCTTTTGTATCTTTTTAGCACCTTGATCACCTCTTGTACCTGCTCTTCATTCAAATCTGCAGCCAATATCACATGTAAAGTGTTATTAGTACCCAAGAATACATACCTGAGGTGATTGGGTAACTGTTTCAGCTCTAATACTGTTGCTCCTCAATGGATGGTTTCGCTGGAGGACTTGGCCTGTTTTTCAAATCCAAGTCCAATTTCTTTGGCGCATACGAATGTGCTCTCATACCCTGCAAGGCATTCACGGTCTCTACATAGTCAGACCGGAAATCCACATCAAAGTTCATCAATACTGCTGCTAATGTTTCAACAACCATTCTCTCTTCTATAGGTACCCTCATGTCTTCATCAATGACCATCTCTACTACAGATATCACATTCATATCTCGTGGCTATTTCATTGACCTGCAAATGTTGAACCTTACCTCATCTGTGTTGAGTCTGAACTTTAACTCTCCTCTCTCAACATCCACTAAAGCTCTTCCTGTGGCCAAAAAAGGTCTTCCCAAGATTATGGGAACCTCAAAATCTACTTCACAATCCAGAATCACAAAATCAACTGGAAAGATGAAAGTGTCCACCTTTACTAGTACATCACACAGGATTCCCACTGGCCTCTTTACTGGCCTATCAGCCATCATCAACTTCATTGATGTAGGTTTTGGTACTCCCAAACCTAACTTTTTATAAATGGCTAAAGGCATCAGATTTATGCTAGCTCCCAGATCACATAAAGCTTTTGCAAACTTGATTAACCCAATGGTGCATGGTATTGTGAATACACCTGGATCCTATTTTTTCTGCACCAGAGATCTGGTAGCAATGGCACTGCAATGATGAACATCGTTAGAGAAATCATGACTTACAACTCTTTTCTTGGTGACCAAGTCTTTCATGAACTTGGCATATCCTGGCATCTGCTCTAGGGCTTCAACCAATGGAATGTTTATTGAAAGTTGTTTCAGCATGGTGATGAATTTCGTAAACTTTCCATGTTCAGCTTTCTTTTTGAGCCTTTGAGGGAAATGAAGAGGTGGCCTGGGACTCTGCTGTAAGGGCAGGTGTTCCTGAACCTCTTTCTCTTTTCCTCTCGAATGTTGTGCTTTAGGTTGAGATTGTTGAGCCTCTCCCTGATCATCTACCTGTATATTCTCATCCTCCTCTGTGCTAGCTTGCTCCAAGACCTGTTCATACTTGGTACCTGCAAAAATAGGGTCAGAAAGAACTTTACCACTCCTGGTGGTGATGGCCATGCAATGTCCTTCCTTCTTAGGATTTTGAATGGTATCACTTGGTAGTGATCCATTCTTTCTCTAATTCAGTGAAGCTGAGAGTTGCTCCAACTGCTGCTCTATTTGTTTAATGGAGGTGGTGTGAGAGTCCACCAACTGACCCATGCTCGAGAAATCACCTCTCATTTCTTTCACCCCTACATCAGTTGACTCAACCTTCTGAAGTACCTTAGCCATTATGTCCTCAAGCTTAGACCCGTTAGAACTACCACTCACCCGATCTCTATTACCTGGAGGTATATATACACCACTACGGTCATTCATATACCCCTCTCTGTTTTGCCAGTTTCCTTGATCTCTATTAATTGGCCTTTCATACTGACCATCCCTAGCATAGCTCCGACCTACATTTCCAGAATTGTAACCCTAATTTCCAGAGTTATAATTCTGGAAACCTCCTTGATTCCCCAAATAGTTAGCTTCCTCATCAATGTCAAGATCCTGATCTTCATACCTGTGCTGCTGTCCCACAGCATTCACCTTTTCAGACTTGGCAACAATGTGCTTTGTGAGCAAGTCTATTTGAGTCCTCATATGTGCCATGTCTTGGTCCCTTTCTTCTTCTCTCTTCCTTTGTTCAGCTGAAAACTCAAATGTATACCCGAGCTCTTCTACCTCTGCATCTCTAGTGTACCATGGTCTGTTGTTCTTCGAGACCTCATTTAATAGCTGCATGCTTTCTGCAAATGGCTTCCTCATAAATGAGCCTCCACAAACTGCATCAACAACAGGTTTAGTAACATAATTCAGAGACCTATAAAAGGCCTGTTTAAGATGCCTTTCGGTAAGATCATGGTTGGGGCATTTCTTTAACTTTTGGCTGAACCTCTACCAAGAATCATGCATAGCTTCTCCTGGTAATTGTTTGTGTGTACTAATCTCATCCTTCATCTACAACTCTTTTGATTCTGGGAAGAATCGTTCCAAGAAAGCTTCCTTCAACTCATTCCAAGTTCTGATGGAGTCATCTGGCATCTCATTCAACCAGTTAGTCGCCTCTCCAGTAAGAGACAATGGAAACAGCCTCAATCTCATTGCTGTTTGGTTTACCCCAGGAATCTCTTGTGACTTACAGATAGCCACAAAGTTCATCAAGTGCTGATTTGCATCATCACCAGCTGCACCCTTAAACATACCTTTAAGGTTCAACAATTGAATCATAGTGCTGGTGATTGTGAACTTAACACCTGGAGGTAGTGCAGGTAACACTATCGCTCCAGTGGCTTCAGCTCCATCCAAATCTACATCATCTTCATCATACATCATGTGCGCTGGATGCTGAGCTCTACCCCTTGGAGCTATTGGTTGGCATTGGGGAAGGATCAATCCATCCACTTCTCTATTCTCATCTACCACCCTATGTTGGTTGTTACCGCCGTTCTGCTGAACACCTCTTGCAGCGGCTTCAGCTTCTAGTCCCAACCTTTGTCTTTATGCCTCCAGTTCTTGTGCATTCACCATTTTTCGAAGAGTCTTTTCGAGTTCTGAGTCGTAAGGGATCAATGGAACTCCTTTACTCCTGGTACTTGGCATACACAGTAGCACTCACCTGAAAGAGACACAAACACAGAACAAAACGTAAAATTAGGAAATATAACTACAAATTGAATAAAAGCTAGTAAAACACTTCTGAATTGAAATTCCCCGGCAGCGGCGCCAAAATTTGATACGTCCAAACTTACACTCCAAATAAGGAGTGTAAACGATCGTTGTCAATTTACAGAACGCAACTAGAGTTGAGGTTGATCCCACAGAGAATTTCTTTACAGATAAAGTTTCACTATCGCATTTACTCAATTGTCGTTACTATTTCCTAAACAATTAACAAGGAAAGTAAAATTGGGTTTAATTGAAAAGTATTATATCAGCAAGTACTTCTAGTCAAAACTTAGATACACGGTTCACAAAAGATCTCATTGTAAGTTGATTCAATCAATTTAAAGAAACCAGGTTTTGTGTTCACTATGACATCGATTATAACGTTCTTCCGTAAATTGAGTGTCAAGTAAATCAATGTTTATAGACTCTTTGCGACTTAAATAAATCTAACACTTCTCAGCCTAATTAGATAATATTCACTCTAATTCTCTCGAACTTAAAGTGTTATCGATATTGGACTTCGCTTAATTTGATACGGTGTTAAAAATCCCTTCTCTCAAAATCTGACTTTAACTCCAATTCGTAAACTTAGTTTAGCTTTTTCCCAACTGATGATTTTTTCTCGAACAAACACTAGATACAAGCCTGTCGAAAGCGTGCACTCAATAGCCTAAAATGATAATGAAAGCTGTAAACAAAGATTGCCTTTTTACTCATTTTACGGAATCGCACCTAGAATTTCATCATAATTCCCACACACCCAGTCGTGACGTTTAGCCACTCATGTTCTTATGCAAAGAATCAATAATAGATAATGAAAACATATTAAGAATCACTTACAAAAATAATCGGTAAATCAACAACCACTTGATAATTTCAAGATCAAAATGAACAACGTCCTACCGATGACAATAATTTGGATCCAAAATCTAAAACTCAAGTTTTCTTTTTTGTTCCTCGTTGTGAAACGTCATATAATGAATAATGATTCACAAAATGACCTAAAGTAATTCAAAATAGAATGATTAAAATGAGTCCTAATCAAGTTTGGACTGAGTTGTCGGGCCTTGTCACGGCCACTACCACGACCCGTCAAGGGATTCACGGACCGTGAAGCCCTCTGTTGTCTTGCCTTGGAGCTTCCCCAGAGTGGGTCTTCAAACTTGGTCACTGGAAAATGTACCACGAGAGTTACCACGGTCCGTAGTGAGGACCACGGCCCGTGAAGTCCTCCATGGTCTTGCCTTGAGCTTCCCCAGAGTGGGTCTTCAAACTTGGTCACTGGAAAATGTACCACGAGAGCTACCACGGTCCGTAGTGAGGACCACGGCCCGTGAAGTCATCAGTGGTCTTCACTTGGGCTTCAACCTTCTTTCAACTCCTTCTTACTTTAATACTAGTTCAACTTCACGGTAGGTACCACGGTCCGTGGTAAGAGCACCGACCCGTATACCCCTCTGTGATCTTCACTTGGTTGTTCTTGCTCTTCATCTTCTCAAGGCCCAGTTCTGCCCCACTTTCACGAGCTCAACCACGGACCGTTATGAAGTTAACGGTTCGTTACATTGGCCGTGAACTTCACTTGGTCGACATCAGTTCTGCTTCTTTTTCTATAGAACCCAGATTCTGCCTACACAATTAACAAACCCATAAAATAATACTTAATTCCAGTATTAGTTCATAGTTATTAAGCATCAAATGTGCCACAATTTCGTGGCACATCACAGGATCGCCACATTTTTTCTAATGGAATCATTTAAACCATCTTCAAATTTCATGCACTTGTCTTTTCCTCTTTAATAATACCTCCAGCATAACAAGAGAGCCTTAGAAACTTCTGTTGGTACTCAGCAATAGACATGCCTCGTTGCCTTAAATTCAAAAACTCCTTTCTCTTTGCATCACAATAAGCAGGTGGGACATACTTCATACGAAATTCCTTAAGAAAATCATCCCAAGTAAGAACAAGAGGTTTTACCTTGGCATTTGGAACACTTACCCACCAATCGTAAGCATCCTTTTGTAATAGTGAAATAACATACTTAAATTTGGCAACATCTGAACACTCTAACTGCTCAAATACCCTCTCTATGCGCTCCAGCCATTGTTTAGCATCCGTGGGATCAACGGTGCCTTCAAACTCCACTTAACCCATTTTCCTCATTTTCTCAAAGCTAATCACGTTGGGATCATGCATCGCTTCAGCCATGTGGTGGATGAATTCCGCCATTTGTTGAAAAGGAGGATTCATGGCTTGAGTACTACGACTCATGTGAGGATGTGAACCAGCTCTTACACCCTGATGGTTTCCCACTTCAGACCCACTAGTGTGGGGAACATATTGATTCGAGAAAGGTTCTCCAACCTCTTCTAGTGCATGAGGTTAGGGAATAGAGGTACCCGAACCTTCACGAGCAGCTTCCATAGGTCGTTCAGAAGAAGAGGCCATAACTTAATTCCTTCAAAAGGGAAGATCACATTGCATTAGGGACATGTACATGATGCATGTGCACTCTACATGCGATAAAAATATTATAAACCATGTAAGTGAACAAATAATCCAAATAGAATCTTTTTCGAATGCGAACAAGTATACAAGTAATTCACAGCAAAAGTCCTAGAACCACAAACCTAGGCTCTAATACCAACACTTGTAACGACCCTTCCGAAATAATATAAGCCAATAACTCACGAGATTTTTGTGCATATATTGTCCTCACACTAGTAAATATGACATAAAAAGAATATTACAAACTTTCGAGTACCCAAACTAGGTCGTTCATGCTTCACACAATCATTCAAAATTAGTGATAAATTTAATATATTACAAGACTTGGGCTTACACACCCCAAAAGAACAAAACATAGAGCCATACTTATATTACAACCCATCGTGACATAATCAAATTAGTCATCAAAATTTCATGTAAATATACAACACATAGATTATGTACAAGTCCCAAGGTTTATACAAAATATAGATACATATATGCAAATGTGATCTTCCTTAAAGCTATCAAAATCTCCATCTCCAATGGCCCGCTTCACGCCTCCTCTCCATCATTCCCTACGATAGAAACAACTATCGCTAAGCATATAGCTTAATGGTGCAAAAACTATAGGTTCGGACCCCTCACATTCACCAAGTTACCTTTCTCAAGTCATGGGCAGTATAATTGAACATAATAAATAAATCAAGTAAACAATATATAAAGAGTATCAAATTCGATATTTAAAGAACAAAATGTCAAGAACGCTCATAGCACCATTTTCCAAGAGATTCAACAACAAGGCTCGCCCAATATATACATCATGTCGTCACACAAAGCACAAGCAGGTATCAAGAAAGGCCGACGCCCTGTATCAACAAGGGTCAAATCCCAAAAATCAAGAGAACCAAGAACCATATTAAAAATGGCTTTCTAGTTCGTACTTAAAATGTACAACTTCTATTCTTAAGACAGACTAAAAATCCAGAGTCAAGATGACAAATGATCCTAATCAAGAGGCATGCCAATAGTGACAAAGTCACAGCCACAAGAAGGACAAGGTCCCAACAAGAGTGCCAAGTGATCAAACAATCCGTACGAGTGGGCAAGTTACACACGCGTCTTTAACGTCTTAAAGGATACCAACACGACAATGTAAAGTGACAAGAGGTAACCAAGGTATCAAGATCAACTTTCAGATATACCAGTAGTTAAAAGAGTGCAAGTACAAGTTTATACACAAACCTCAGTGCTTTAGCAAAGAAACAGTCCAACACAACTTCACGAGTTCAGACCATAGACCAATCAACATTTTAAGGTCCTCAACTTGTTCACGATTATATACAACCTTAAAAATACAATTAAATAACTTCTTTAATTCCTAGCAGCTCAATAATGTTGATGTAAAACAGGATTATCATCACAAGTAAGCTTAGCCTGTACAAATATGACTATGCTCCCAAAACAATGATTCTGGCCAGCCTAGTACCTCATGTCGCAACTTAGATTTGAAAAGGAAAACCACAAAACTAGACTTTATAACCTTCATGAAAGATGTAGATACATCTCTAAGGTTGCAAACAAACAATAATCACTGCAAAATATATTCAAAACACTAACAGTTGTTCATACATAATTTAAATTTCAAAATCTGGACAGAACTTGTCCTATGTTGCGTCCCATATTTCGATCCATAACAGCTAAATTAGAGTTTTACATAAACATAAGAGTTGTAGGCCTACGAATTAGCTTTCGAAATCATATTTATTAACTGTAAACTATGTTCTAGAGAAATAGATATGCATAAAATACCAAACGTCACCAAGCTCAGAAACAGATTTTGTCACTTACCAAAAAGAAGTGTGTGTTCTCGAATTCCAGCCAAAAGGGCCAAGTTTTTCTCTTGTGAATTTGAAGAACAACTTGCTAGATAAGGTTCTAGGGTTCTTATACTTCAGGTGAGACAAATTTGACTAGAAGAGGTGTCAAAATATAGTCTCACAAGTGATGTTTATCACATGCACAGCTGTCTCCAAAAGGTGGCTGCCCAAATAGCTGTGTGCTACCCAAAATGCATACATATACACCTATATATATATCCCTCACCTCCTTTTAAAGCTATACATAATTCTAATTAGAATATTACGAAAATACCCTAATACAATACCATAAATTACGATCACAATTTATGTTAAGCAAGTTAGCAATTATCACAACATTTCAAGTTCCCAAAATGAGAGTAAAACATATTGTAGTATTTAAGCAATGGTAAATCGACATGTGACTCTTGGTTAATATTTAGGGGTATTACAAACCCTTATACCTCTATTTATAGTTTAACATAGAGTCATACAAAATGTTAGTCATAAACATGACATTAACATGTATATAATGGGGGAGGTTATGGAAGTGAAAGGTTACACGAATAATGGTTATAAAGGTGGAGGTTATGGAGGTTATGGTTATTTTCATAATGGAGGAAAGTAATGTAGTAACTTCTTGGTGTAGTGGACATCCACACTATATTATTTTATAACAGCTATATACTTTTTATGATTTTTGGATATTTTTATGTGAATAAATACATGACTATACTTGTTGTAAACTAATTTGAAAGTGTCCCTTTTTTGTAGTTTAAATTTATAAATTTAAGCTTTTAGGTTTGGTTTAATTGTGTTGCAAGGTTTATTCGTCTATCCTATTTCTGTTATTAGTTAGCTCAATATATTATTGTAAAATTACCTAACTAAAACATCCCTTTTTACCATATTTTCTAGTATTCCCTACAATTCCCAAAAATTATAAAAATCCCTCTTTTCTACAGTTTCTCTCACTTTTCTGGATACGTCAGTCTAAACTATCACCCCGCTATTTTTTTCCTTTTTTCACGCCTAAAATCACTTCATGGTATCACCAATTATCTCCATCACTCCATTTTTAAATTTCAATTCTTTTCTCTTTCCGATTATGGATTGCAACTTATTGAAAAGGTAGTTCTTTTTATCTTTTTCTTCATTCATTTTTTTCTTTCCACTTCATCAACATTCAAAAAAAATTTAGCTAATTTTTCATCTACAAATTTAGTCTAAGAAGGATGCATCTTCAACTTCAAAATATATTGTGGAATAAACACTCAAAAAGGAGGAGGGGGGGAGGTCGAGTTGTTGGTGGCTCTGGTAAGGGTTTTGGGTCGAGATTCATGGGTGACGTCATTGTTGAAAGTGAAAAAAAGCTACGGGAGTTGATACAGAGTAAAGGAGAAAGTGTGTAAGGATTTCTTCATCATTTTTTTTTTCTTTTAGCAGATCAAATTGTTGATTTTTTTTATTTGGTGCTTTCAGCAGATCTTTTAATGTATCTAGTTGATTTTGATTCTTAAATTAATGTATAATTCGTTTGTTTCACATTTATGATACATTACAATTTTATCATGTACAATATATTATTTTCAAATATTAGTTTTGATACATAACCTTAATTTATTGAAAAACAATTAGTATGTATCTTGTTCATAGTTATTTATTGGATACACAACTCTTACAAATTTTATTTTTTTACTACCAGATACATACAACCAACCTTATTCAAGTAGAAGATGATGTATTTGTAGACATTGTTGCTCCCAATTGCACACACAAGTAATATAGTGGCTCTAAAAGAGCCGGATTATCGAACCCAAAGGACTTTTCGATTAACTATTTTTATTAAATTATAATGGTCTAATTATTTATTCGGGACTGTCAAAAGAGTTTAATTTATGTTTAACTACTAAGAATGCACGAATGAAAAAATAAAATTACTAACAATGATTGAAAAATTCCAGGGTTGCAACATGCTTTAAGGTTTCATGTATCACATCTTATGTAATGAATTAACTACAGTTATCAAATTACTAGTTTACAGGGTTGATTTTATGATTATGATCTCCCGACTTCTAATCGCCTACTCCAATTGACTGTCTAAATACATCGTTGAGCGGGGATATACAGACTCAATTGGCGAGCATTTATATTTTGTCTTGTTTAGTAACCGATCTCGATGTTCGTTCGGGTGTCAATCCTGAACATGAATCTGAACAAGTGATATTCAAGAGAGATCGAGCACTTTATATTCTTTGGTCTATCTACGGTTTTCGTTTCCTACATCCAAGAATAGACAATATATTTATCTCTATAGTGATCAAGCATGAAATACTAAAACAAAAATACAAAAGTAATTTAAGTGACAACCAACATTATTCAAATTGTTGGGCTATGTCATCGAAATAAATTGTTCATACTATCACTTTTTGATGGGGGTAACACCTTATCCAATGGAAAAAATGATTATACCACCAGTCCTGGAATCCTTACCGTTGAACCTCGAAAATTGAACCCTAGACAATCTAGTAAGAGTTTGAGAATTTGACATGGGAGGCAAGGAATGAGATTTGGGATAATAGTTATCAGGGTTATTTGGATAAGCAGGTTGATGACCAAAGTTTAAGTGTAAGGGAGTGGAATAAGGTATGGGTAAAGAGTAAGTGTGGTGGAATAGAGCTTTATATGGAGGTAATTGGTGGAAAAAATATATGCTCTGCATAGGAAAGGTGATGGGAATGAATAATGTTTAGTATGTCAGATTAATGTGTTGTCCTCCGAGAACTACTCCATTAGAATAGGGATTTTGGTGATAGTTTGGATTGAGTGGAGAAGAAGTGGGGTTAAGGGATATGTTCTATGGAACAATAGTCATTATCAAGGGGGTAGGGAGTCATGAAGGGTTCGAGGTGCAAAATTGGGGTTGGTGATACGGGTCTTCTAAGAAAGTTTCCATATATACCTGACAAATTGCCTGGACTTACAGTGGGTGAATACATCTTTGGTGCTCCTAGTCCCGACAGATATGCCTATTTATCCTTCTCAGCTCCTCCTCATGAATCTATGGCCTCCTTCAATTCCTTGAAGATGTGTTTGTATATCTTCTCCAATTGATCCTTTCGAGCAGTCATTTGCTTTAATCGATCTAATACTCTTGTAGTTCACCAGTCATGGTGTCATACCCATGGAGCATGAAAGTGATCGGATACCACTGTTAAGATTTGTAAACAAAGAAGAGAAAGATTCAGAAAGGAAACTAAGTTTTAGTACTGCAAATTTCCTGATTCCTCTTTCACTGTGCTATGATGATGGTATAGATGAATTGCCCAATTCTATACTTGAGCTCAATTTGTAACCCCTAATAATATAACTACCTAACTAGCATAGTCAATTCTATACTTGATCTCAATTCGTAACAATGCATATATTCTTGGATATCTATGTCACGCCTGAGCTACTCCCTAGACGTAATATGAGACCTAGGATCACAAGTGACCCCAAGATAACTCTGAGTCTGACATATCACAAGCATACTGAATATATAACTAAGATAAGCGGAAACATAACTAATAAATGAGTCAAAACTAACGGACTCCAAATGAAAATATATTTGAATATATGGGGAAACAACCCCAAAACACTTAACACTAACTCTATGTCTGAAAGTCTCTACAATTGATGAGCTGTTGGGAGAAGTCCCCAGCTAACTAAAAAAAATACTGAAATACTGAAAGTAAGCTAAATCAAACATAAGGAAACACCCTCAAACTAAGAGGACTGACCGCTGAAGTTGTTCAGTATGGGCTAGAATTCATACTAAGCGTGATCTGGATGCTGAGCGCCAAAATCTACATCATAAAATGATATAGATCAAAGTATGCGTCAATATTTTGAATGCAATGAGCATACATGATATAAATACTAAGTTGAACAATATAAACAGAGCAATCTAGATTGAGCATGACAATAGGTTGTACTGAAGTATAACTGAAAACTGAGCTAGATGCAATGACCAAGTACTAATCATGAAAATAACATGTTGAATTGAATACTGAAGTAAAATGCTGATAACATGGTCAATGCAAAAAGGAGTATGAATGTGGGAGTGTAATGACCTGATTTCGTCATTATGGAAATACCAATGGGTAAAAATTTTGGGTCGGAAAACTTTTTGGTAGTAACTTGAGAATTCCTAGCCTAGTCCAGATTTGGACGAAATCAGAGTCAGTGAGGTCTAGGGATATCTGGTAATGAATTAGAAATCTAATTATGAATTTGATCACATGAATAGATAGCTAAGATGTTAAGAAACCCGTACAACTTTACGGAATTGAATTCAGGTGGGTAGAACTCCCGAAACTGATCTTAGCGTGAACGGATATTTTCTGAGTATCATGGGATGAAGGTGTGTTGTGAAATGGGAGTTTGGAATTCGTAAATTTGCTCACTGTTTCCATGCAACCCGTTGTGGTGGAATTATTCCCGCTAGGGTGTGACCATTGTAGCGGGGTGAGGACCGATGTGGCGGGACAGACGCGACTTAAGTCGAAAATAAACCCCAAAAATATTTTATTCTGCAAGTTTCGACTTTGAGAGATAAGGAATTACCCTAGGTGTTTCTTAACATTTTTCCACCATTCTTGAGGCTAAAGGTAAGGTTTTCACTCCCCGAATCCATTTTTTGATCTGTAGAACTTGGTTTCTTGGGTGATTATTGTTGGGGATCGGAAGGGTTTTGGAACGGTTTGGATGTTGGGAAAAGACTTAATTTAGATATTGGGATCAAGGGTTTGACCTAGGATTGATATTATTATTTATAATTCGGGTAATTAGGCCTCGTTTATTGATCCTTGCGTTAATTGTATGTTTCTAGACCACGAACAAGTGGGAAGAATCCGGAAAGAGAAGATTCAAGTGCCTTAGGGGATTCAAGCTTGGATTCAAGGTAGGTGATGATTGTGATTTCATGTTGGTGTGATATATGTTTGTAATTGCTTCATTATAATGCATGTATATATGAGAATATTGCATTATTGATCACCCTAATCGTAAATGAGGATAATTGAATAATTGTATACCATGAATCACCTCTTGTTGTATGATTGTGAGAATATACATTGTGATTGTGATTGTGGTATGTTGAATGGAGCGAGTGTCAGTTCCGACACACTAACTTGGATCGGTTGCCACGTACCGGCATAAACATTGGAATAGATGTCACGATCCGGCACACTAACAGTTTGAGTATGGGTTCCATGAGAGGACCATTGAATTGAGTTCCGTGAGAGGACCATTGAATTATGTTGTGTATCTACTTGTGATGATTACGTTCATATCTAATGATGATTGATATTGAAAGACTGTATGTTGCTCTAAAATGATAACCAATGTGTATTGTTGAGAACATGGAATGCTACATTGATCCTGAAAAGATGACTACTATTATATATGTTCGGTATATGCATGTTTTATAATGTTGTGGTTACTTGCATGTGTTTCACTTATTGGGATAGCCGTGTGATCCTACCAGTACACTGTGGTTGTGTACTCATACTGCACTTGCTTGTTCTTTGTTAAGTACAGGACATTTTCAGGCGGCTATTGATAGACCTCAGCTAGGTGGCTATTGTGCATGCTGGATCCAAGAGTGAGCCAGTTCTTTCAGGCTGCCATAGATCTCTCTTGTTTAAGTCCACTTTTTTCGGACTCAGACTATTTGTTAAAGGTTTTTGTTTAGTTTCAGGGTTGTACCCCTTGTTCTTAGACTTGTCGTTAGTAGAGTTTTTGTACAATGACTTTCAGGTTCTAGGGGTTGTTCTTCCGCATTAGTTTGGCTAGTTTATTTAAACCTTTGGAGTTTATGGGAACTCTATATTATTTCTACATTTAAACATGCTTCTGTATCTTTAAATGTGTAGTATTTTGGTTAAGGCAGCTTAGTTGGGTTGTAGTAATGGTTCTCCCACCGGAGGGTTATTGTGGGTGCTAATCACGACGGTCTGGATCGTGACAGGGAGATACTATTAACCGACATAAACCACATGAGCTAAATATGGAGTTTGATGTATACGCCCCATCAAGATGACCCAATATACCTTGCCAGGGGTATAGAGGCATGACTGTGGCGTGATCACTAAAATTGATGCCCAACAAAGGGGACTTCTGAACCTACATTGGTACGTAGTTCTAGGACTGTGAGAGTATGTTGAACCCTAGTCCAACTCGGTGTTAAGTCTACTCCCAACTGAATATGTATACAGCTAAAATGCAACTGAAATACTGAGTAGCTCGAAATATTGACATGTTATCTGAAAATGCAACATAAATATACTAAAAGATATGGCATTCGAGTTCTCAAGCATGATTTTCTGACTGATCTGCCTAGCAAGTATAATTTATGAGTATTGATATTAATTAATACAAGCTAGGGTTCTGAATTTTATACATGAAACTATGCAAATTTTTCAAAAAACATGTTATCTTGATCGGGGGAACTATAGCAGCTAAAATCACAATGAATTCCCAAGGTTTTGAAAACCCTATGCCTGAACAATTTATGAGAATTTGAAGAACTGACTGAATTCTAGGGACCTAATGGGTGAAATAAACCCTCTAGTGAAATCTCACATACCCGGTGACAAAAACTTATAGAGAAATCCTTTGGATTTTGGGGCTGAACTTGAAGAAGACCTCTGCTTGTTCTTGGGAAAACTATCGCCTCTTTTCTCTTCTTTAAGTTAAATGATTTTAGGAGAATGAGGGTTCTGGGTAGTTTCTAACTAGATTATTAGGCTTAGACTGAGTAAAACAACGTAGTATTAGACTAGAATAATTATGAAAAGACCCAAAAGCCCTTCTAAGATAATTGTAGACTCCCGTCGATAGTGGGGACCTACGGTCCATGGGTCCACCTACGCACCGTCCTGGTCGACCGTCGATGGGTTCAGAAACTTTGTTTTTGGACCTTCGACTGAAGGGACCCATGTACAGTCCGTTGGTCAACCTACGGTCCGCACATAGCCTCCGTAGGTCCAACTGAAATTTCTTAAAATCCCACTAATAAGTCTGAGACTTACCTACGAGACCTGCCTACGACTCGTGCATTGGGCAATAGACCATCCTAGGGAACTGTAGGAAAGTACTGGAACTTTGACATTCTTGGAAAATATGGACCGGCCATTCACGGAGCTACCTACAGACCGTGTGTCAGTCCACGGGCCGTTGGTGTCTCCGTTGGTTCCGGCACCAGATCCTGCAAAAGCTGCAATTTTCTATCTTTTTGAATCCGAGGTGTTACAATCTCTCACTAGTGTCATGGGACATTCATGTATCAATTCTAAGTAATCTTCCTATTTTACTACCCACCCATTGTTGGATATATCAATATTGTAGAATTTTGTAGGTAGTTTAGATAATCTACTCGTATGAATTAATTAGGTTTCCATTGTCAGACAAAGAGATGGTTTAGAATAAACCGAGGTCCCTCGTGTAAGACAATATTCATGTTTTCGTGGAATTGAAAATTTTAAGAAGAAATTGTGGCCAAGATCAATAAGAGCTAGTTCCTCGATTGAGTGTCAAAGTTTACCAATTACTTATGTCTAATATTTGGTGACCTAGTTTTTGACCATAAAGTATGATTATAATCGATTTTTTCCATGGATGATAAAGTATGGGGCGTTAATATTCATGGAGCTGATATCTAATGGTTTTGAGGAAGTTTTGAAATTTGTAGTGTTCATCTTATTGTACAGAGTGATTATGATGTTATTATAGAGAGAAACACTTGCTAACCCGTCAAATAGCCCTTTCATTTAGAGCAGATGGATCATAGTGCTCGTAACGTGGAATATAACATTCCAGGTAGGCCAAAGTTTCGAACTGATCCTATCGACCAAAAAACATCTATTGCAATACTAACACAAACATATTTTGCTATTTTTGGGTAACTTTCAAAGATTATTAGGTACTTTTAACATGTTCAGAACAATAATTACATATTTTTTTACAACTCTTTTGTTGTCATGCATAATGCATTTCTATGATGAAACCATGTTAACATTTTTTAATATCTAATGAAGGAAAATGTATTTATAACGTAGCATGAAATGGACTTATAAAAAAATATGCTAAAAATTAATTCGGATTTTCTTTCCTTCCCTCTCTTTGTTTTTTTTTTGTTTTTAATGTTCTCTTCGTGTTGGAAAAAGTTATAATATCTCATACGATAGCAATCTAACGGTGACTAATTTGGTTAATTCATAGCCTCACCCTTGGCCTTCTCTTCCTAATTTTATGCATTCTGCTCCGTATATGAATATGAATTCAAAGAAACCAAAAATACCAACATTATTTTGTTTTTCATATTTACATCAAAGAGGAACTTTATGCCACATATCATTTTGATCTTAATTTCCAAAAATGTGACTGAAATAAGGTATAAGAGGAGAAGAAAACAATTGCTAATAAGGAACAGAACAAGAGATTATAAGATTGCAATCAAAGAATAGAACAAGAAGACATAAGGGATTGCTTTATATCTTTAATCTTTTTTTCCACTTATTCATGGGAAGGAACATTCCTTTAGAAGAGATTCATCCCATTCATCATTCTCTTGTATATATTTCATTTATGATTGCTTGTTTTTCAGCAACGATTGCGATATTTTCATCCCTTTGTGGTTCCTTAACTAAAAAAAAACCACATCCTCCTCCAACTACATCTTCTAATACTAGAGATAATAATGAAAAATCATTTGTTAATGGCACCACATCTCCAAAAGAAACATCTCCAAGATATGATGCATCATTCAAAAGAAATTCAATTGATCAACTACAAGGAGAAGACGCGACATTTTTACAACAACCATTGCCACCACCACCTTCCATGAGAGCAACTTCATTTAATAATTCTAATCTAAGGGCTAACTCAATGACTCCTACAACTCATTCAAGGTCAAATTCATCAAATTCATCGCAAGGGAGACTATCTACAAGTGTTAGCGTGAGAGCGTTTGGGGGTGCATTAGGATCAAGGCAATCATCGCGAAGAGAAGATTCTAACTATGATAATAAGAAGAAAGAAAAGAAGTTGAGTAAAGATGAAGATTCAATATGGAAGAAGCAAATTATCTTAGGAGAGAAATGTAAAATCCCTGCAGATGAAGATGATGATACCATTCTTTATGATGAGAATGGGAATAGAATATCTGCCTATCATCCTAAACCTATTGTCAATCAATCTTCAAACATAGAGGAAGATGCAATTCCAAAATAAGGCGTGTAGAAGAGAAAATATAATAGGCGTAGGAAGCAAAATACAACGTGGCAAGAAAAAAAGACGATCCTTATTTTCTTGAGATCGTAGTATGATCTTGGTTATAGAGGATGATAATCTACTACGATGATAATAGATTGGACATGGATGAGCCTTGACTCGATCAGCATTGATGAAATAGGAAAAACTTCCCTCGACACGTTATGGCCAGGTGTATGTGATTAATTTCTAATACTTTATTATCTTATATTTCAGCAGTGTCTATGGATATCCAAATATAGGTCATATTTCGTAATGTTTCAGCTAAGAAAAGGAAGAAATCATCTGGCCTTTGTATAATTATAATGGTATATACATACTTGTATTGCTTGTTTATCTTCTTTTTTTCTAATGATCTTTTTAACCATTTTATCTTATTTCTTTACCAACTCTTTTATAGAAGTTAATTTAGGCATTCTTTGATTAATTCATAATCTCCATGGCATTATTTCTCTTATGGATAAGTAGTGCATTCCTTATTCGCTATTTTCTTGTAACAAGTTTACTCTGTCTAAACATATCACATTTATGACTCGAAGCTATTTAACTGAAGAGATTACTTATAGAGTATGTTTGGTACGAATGAATGTTTTCTAATTTTCTCAAATATTTGGTGGTTTCTCTAGGAAAAGGAACTTCTAAAAAAATGAGGAAAATGAATTTCCCAATGAAAATAGGAAAAACAAGTTTCATGAGTGACCATCCAAGTTCATTGTCTCCTTTTCACCCATTCAACATCCCCAATCCCCCCACCCTTTGACCATCCCAATGGCCAACCCTCACCCCCGAACCCTCACTCCCCATCACATGCCGTCCTACATAATACTTTTGCTAGATTATAAATAAATACATTTGAGATAATATATTTTTGCTTACTACCAACACTAAAAAATAAGTAATAAACTCACTTGTTTTTCGACAAAACATTTTCCTTCATACCAACATGCACACTCATAATAGCAACTCGCAAGTTATTCCCTAAATAATCTTGACCTTGTATAGTTCTGTAATTTGTCATGAAGCTGACATTATTTTTTTTCTCCATTTTTTCCTGCTGAATCTTAGATTTATTATACATGTTCCAGTTACCTATGGACTAGATTTGCTTAGGTAATCATAAGTTCTCTCTTTTCACTACAATAAAAATAACTTTAAGTGGTAATAAATATACACATTAACAAAGAGTGCTAAAACATTTATCGGCATTAGTTAATTGTCATTAGATTCAATGTCGATATAGACTTTAGGGACATTTACAAAGAATGTTAATTGCTGGTAAATACATACTTAGCAACAATTAAACTATTGTCATTAATTAAATTTTGTTAAAAATCATTTTTGGTGTAGTGTTTATGGACAGATTAATCGATTATACCACACCAATATATAAAAAGATATAACGTATTGAATTCTACAGAGAGATTAACAGAGATGGAGAAGAAGGCTTTTTCATTCATACTCAAAACTACATTACATCAGTTACTATACAAGTGTATATTTACTCACCCACTACCTCTGCTGGGAAACATGTACATTCATTTCGAGAATAAGTAATTAATGTTAAAGATATTATATGAAATTTTTTTTATGCTTTTGTCTTGAAGTATTATCAGTGACAAATAAAAATTAAATATATTTTAAATATAATGGACAAGTGAAAATGAAGAATGGAGTAATAATTAAATATCAATTTTGATCTACTCTGACTTTTCAAAATTTGAAAATTCGAGGGACTGGAGACGGAGAGAAGTGAAAAACACATTTTAGAAATTTTAGCGTTTGTTTTAAAGATTTCCAAACCACCTCTCGTGAATTTCTTTTATTTTATTTTTTTTGAAAAAAATTAACCCACTTCCACACCCACAAAATCTCTAACCCGCCCAGACTCTCACCTGCATCGCCACATTGTCATCCCTGTCACCCGCCAATGCATTGTTTAAATCATTTTAAACAAAACTAAAAGGAACCTCTCTTGAAGCCATTAACTTTCACCTGCACTATTTTACAATTGATATTTAAAGAAATAGATTAAAGAAGGTAAAAGTAGGGGTTTACGTTTTGGTTAAAAACTTACCCGAATCAAAAACCGAACCATGCTTATTAAGAAAATTGAATTTATTTTGTTTTGGTTTAGTTTGGATTTACGCATTAAAATTAATAATCTTTAGTTTGATTTTATTAAAAACAAACAGAACAAATAATCAAATCAAATTGATAAGTTCTATAATATATATGTTGACACCCAATTTTGATTATTTTTATTTCTCTATGCTTCTTAGTCCTGAATACTTCGCCAAAAATGATTTTCTATTTTTATACTATAAATATCAGTAAATTCTAGAATCAATAATAATTTTTGAAAACATTTCCTTTTAATAGATATTATTACTCAAAAATATTTTATAATTTTTTCTCTATTCTCTAACGACGAGTTAGTATATGTTCACACATTTTGGAGAATTAATTAGTACAAAAGAAGCATCGTTAATTAATTAAGTAGAAAATGGCTGGCGAAATTGGATTTATTTGAGAGAACAATAAAAAGCACACTATTAATGGTGCTAATTACATGGTGAAACAACAGATTTCTAAATATTCTGTCACAAAAAATATTGTTTTTGATGTGTATCTTAGATATACACGAGTTAAATTAAGTGTAATTTATTCTAGATACGTTGTATCCAAGCGTGATTGCATGTATTTGAGATACACTAACTCTTTCGTTTGCCTCTTTCCATATCTCGCCCCTCACCTTCTTTATTTGTATTTTACAATGTATCTGAACATCAAAAATTTCATGTATCTGTGTAACCAGTATCAATTTCATGTACATATGTTTCAAAATCAATTTCATCCACTTTATCAAATATTAATTTTATTAGAGTATCGATATCAAAATATCTATTGTATCCTTGCTTAGATGCATGTATCTAGGTGGTATCAAAGATACATATATCTGATATCAAAATATGTACTAATACATTCATTAATTTTCTCCAAGTGTCATCACTGAGAGAGGGAAAGAGCGAGAGAAAGAGGGCGAAGATCATATAGAGGAGAGAGAGGGAAAGTGGGAGAGAGCGAGTGAAAGAGGGAGAGAGAGAAAATAGAGGAGAGACAATGGGAGATTATGCAATTATTTTAAAATATAGTAAAATTTAGTAGTTATGATAAATATAACTATCTTATTAAGAAGTTTTTCATTTGTTTATCACGTTTTTGGGCCGTTTTCTATCTTTTCAACCTCAACAAGTTACGCAGCTTGCTACCTAATTCACCCAACCCAACATAAACCATCTAAACTAAGCCTAACTAATCATCATAATCTTCATTTCTTCTCCCACTCTCAAAGTTAAACATAATCAAATGAGACCCTTCACCCCCTTTCTGATCGCCCCTCTTCTCTCCTGCCAATGCTGGACACTCTCAGATCACCAGAATGGGGTAGTTTTGATGGTCTTCGCCTTTCCCCTCCACTTTCTTCTCTATTTTGTCTACCGTGTCACTTTACCCATATCTCCCCTAACTTTTATTTTCTTCTCAAATCAGAGTTCAAAACTCTCCACCACTATTATTACTTCTAGAAAAAAAATGAGGAAATGAAAACAAAATTATCGGATTTGAGGTGGTTACTGTCATGATTCAAGTCTGCACCCTAAGTGTAATCGACACTTAGAATTACAAGTGACCCCAAGTGAATTCTTGGTACAACATGCTACTAAAGAATAAGTTGCACATTCTATATAAAGCAAGCGGAAGCTAAAACATGGCTTACTAAGCAAGTGCATAATGGTTTAGGCTAGTCCCGATAATAAATTCACCGCTTTCACATGGCAGAACCTAATGTATATTTAAATTAAATACAAAAAATTGAATGAAAAATTGAACAACCAATGTCTGAACCAAAGCATTTACTAACTGAAATGAAAAGAAATAAGTTTGTTGGAAATGACCCTCAGCTACCTCAAAGCAATTAACCATCTTAAAAAAACACCTAGCTACTGCCTACTCCATGAAGTCCCCAAATGAAGAGGACTCATCAACCGCTGACTGAAAAGGCTGCAACTTATCTAGCAATGAGATTGAGCTCATTGAGACCTAATAGGGATAGTCAACCTGAAACCTATGATTAATTTAACCAGTACATACCCAAAGTGCTGCAAGGACTAAGAATGATATACCTTTGGTTTAGCCTAGCCCCGACAAGCAGTTCACTGCTTTCACATGGCAGAACCTAATGTATATTTGAATGAAATACTAAAAATTGCATGAAAAATTGAACAACCAATGTCTGAACAGGAGCATTTACTAATTGAAATGAAAAGAAATAAGTTTGCCGGGAATGACCCTCAGCTACGTAAAGCAATTAACTATCTTAAGGAAACACCTAGCTACTTCCTACTCCATCCAGTCCCCGAATGAAGAGGACTCACCAAGTATTGACTGAAAAAGCTGCAACTTATCTGGCCACGAGTTTGATACCTGACAGAGATAGTCAACCTGAAATCTATGGTGATAATTAATCAGTACATACCCAAAGTGTTGCAAGGGCTTAGGATGATATACCTTTGGATGTATCGAATGACTCTAGAGGTATCTTAGAATTCACCGATTTTACACCTAAAACACTTAACTTGTTTTCCCTAGAGACAAACCAATCAGAGTTACGACCTAACAGGGGTATCGACAACCTTAGTTTCTTATACTTATTGATAACATACATTTAAATCATCTTTGTTACGTAAGATAAACAAAACTCTTATAAATTTACTTTTTTCACCTTTTTTGTAGAAATCTAGGCTACTTGTTCGGATTACACCAAAGAGTAATGCTTTTACCATAGTATTTGTGAGATTCAACCCCAACCTTATTTGGATTTGATATTTGATAGTGATCATGTTATACCTTTTTAGAGGTATAATTTCAACGTATCAACACCTAAAAATGAACCTCGCTCCCAAGACCATCTAGAGGAAGGGGTAGTTAGATAGCACCATCAATCTCATCCCCGGACTCACCTTGACTTCTTCCTCGCCCTCATTGGTAACCTTGGAAATTAATAAAAATAATAACAAGGTAGAGATAAAGACCTGGTAGCAGAGACGTATTCAGGATTTTGAGATGTTGCGTGCACTATTATAAAAAAGTTGATCTATGATATAAATTTGATCGGTTCCACAATTAGGTTTTTACTGCTGAAAATCATTAGAATTTTAAAATTAAAGGTCTAAAATTAATTCTGATATATATGTGTGTGTGTGTGTATATATATATATATATATATATATATATATATATAAATTAATTAATTAATTAAAAATGCCAAAACTGCTACCAATTACAACTTAGAGAAGTGTTATCTAATTTTAGAAAGAAAAATTAAATAAGATAAATATAAAACTTAAATTTCTAACCTCGCGGAGAGAGGTGCACCCAATCATAATGGCATTATGTGATACTCCGGGTGTGAATTCACACATCTATATTTCAATATTTTAAAATATATATATAACACTACTATATATGATCTCGGGAGGGGACCATAAGTTCACGTGAACCCAGTGACCCCCCCTTAGGTACGCTTGGTAGATGGAAGGGAAGAAGTAAATCATGAGCCTAAGAAGGGAAGAAGTAAATCATGAGCCTAAGAAGGGAAGAAGTAAATCATGAGCCTAAGATATTGTCATGAATGGAAAGATAGTCGAAAACAAAGAATCAAAACTCTTCTCTTTGTTATGAAAAAACATAGTAAAAAGAAGAGAAAAAATTATTAAAAGACAAAGATATTGAATCAATTTTGAAGGAAGAAAAATATTTTTAGACAAAGAAAATAACCTAGAAAGACGCACTTTAGATGAAACAGTATACAAGGATACGCTTCAAAAATGGTGAAAGAAGCAAGATAGAAAAAATATTCTCTCAAGATTTTCTTGGTCAAATCCTATAATGCTCCAAAAGAAAATAAAAAGTAAAGAAGGAAGTCAAATATTTCAAAAAAATAATGGCTCTTAGAAAATTGAAATGCCACATAAAGAATCACCTGCACATCACCATGTGCCTCTAAAAAAACTAGAACGAATGATTTGCGTTCGAGACATTAACTAGAAGAGTCACTTCGTTTTCTTCTGATGGAAGATTTGATTCAGAGGAAACATGGAGATCTTGATTCATTAAGAAGAAAAATAAATTAACTACATTTATCGATAAAATATTAGTTTAATCTAGAGAACATGGAATTATCTGTATATGATAAAAAAAAAAATCAGGGCATGTGACTATATCTGTTGAGATTTCAATGACACCTTCAATAGAAAAATAGAAAAATGAAGACGAAGGTAAAGAGAACCCTAGGAATCGTCGAAGTGTTTCAAAGCACACGAGTTGTACTACCAAGGAAAAATGGGCCTAAGTGAATTGGGCCTTAGGCACTCGTTAACAACAGAAGAAATTATAGGCCCAAATAATGAAGTCAATATATTTTCTCATCCCATGTATATATTTTGGGATACCTAGAATTATACCACTTAGATTACCTATTTTACCCTTTCTCAGATATTGTAAAGAATAAAAGTTTGTTATAGACTTAGCAAATATGAGCAGGACACCTGTATAGTCTGTTAGGAATAGAATGTTCTTTAGTTTCCTTGTAGTTGTATATATACATGTTTAGAGGAAGAGATCAATATACAGAAAATTCTCAAAACATTCTCTTTACTGTTTCTTGTAAATCCCACATGGTATCAGAGCAGTAATTAATCACATTAATCAAATACAATCATGACTAACGATGCTATCAATGAATTTGAATCAACACCTGCAACTCTGGTAGCAGGATCACCCTCAGGAACTAAGATTGATATCAATCATGCCTTCTATCTGCACTCTTCAGACTCCCCTGGGATGGAGTTGGTAGGCAGCACTTTTGATGGAAGAGGTTATCAGGGATGGAAGAGATCTAATGCTCATAGCACTTTCTGCAAAGAACAAAGTGGGCTTCATCACTGGAACACATCCTTCACCAGCCCCAACATCACCAGATCTGCAGCTTTGGAGCAGGTGTAATGACATGGTAACATCTTGGCTTCTTCATTCCCTTTCAAAAGAAATAGCAGATAGTGTTATATACTCTAGAACTGCTAAAGAACTCTAGATGAGTCTAGAGCACATATTTGGTCAATCAAATGGTGCTAAACTTTTTCACTTGAAAAAGGAACTTAACAGGTTGGTACAAGAAACTAACAATATTGCAGGATACTTTACTAAACTCAAGAGGCTTTGGGATGAATTAGCTTCTCTGGATTCACAAGATAAGTGCACTTGGGTGTGCATCTGTGAGGGAAAACATAAATTGGAGAAATATGTGGAGGATGAGATGCTTATACAATTTCTTATGGGTCTTAATGACACATATGCTCAAGCTAGGGGTAATCTTCGTATGATGAATCCACTACCTAACATAAATGTTGCCTATTCCTTGATCTTATAGGATGAAAACCAAAAGGAAACATACATGAGTCCTATCATTCCTACTGATTCTTCATCTTTCATGGTTAATAACAATGTAAATCAAAACAAAAATGGTAAGCAGGTTCAGAAATTCAGCCCAGGTGTATCAGGATCAGGATCTGGGCCTAAGCCAAACATGGGCTATCCTAGGATGAACAACTACCAACAGGCTCAACAGGCTCCTAGATATCCAAGATAGAATGCAAGGTTCAAAGGAAAGAAGAAATACAACCCTAATGTTTCTTGTGCTTATTGTGGTAAAACAGGTCATGTCATAGAAGATTGCTACAGATTGATAGGTTTTCTTGAGGATTTCAATTTCACAAATGATAAGACCTACTCAACACCAGTGAAAGGAAATGGAGCTATCATGGAGGAAGATGATCCTAACTACTACATGGATCAATCCAGTCAGCACATGAGCAAGGAACAATTTGTTCAGTTCATTCAAGTAATGAAGCAGATGAAACTGCTAGAATCAACAACAAAAATTGCAGGACCTGAGATCAATGCCAATGCAGTGGCTGGTACTATTTTGAAGTATTTTGGGACTTGTTTTTCAGTTTTTAATTCCGAAACTTGGATCATAGATTCAAGGGCTTCTGAGCATATGTATTTCAATTCTGAGTCATTTATCTCTCTCTCTACTTTTAAAATTCCAATCAACATAAACCTTCCTAATTCTTATTTCATAACTGTTACTCACATAGGGGGTATTCAAATATTCTCTGACTTGACAATACATAATGTCTTGTATGTGCCAAGTTTCAAATATAATCTCTTATTTGTTCATAAATTCAGTAGTCAATTCAATTATACAGTTCTTTTCAATTCTAACAAATGTATGTTGCAGGGCCATTCAATGAAGAGACCTCAAGATTTTGGTGAAGCAAGAGAAGGTCTCTATTTGTTGCAGCCCTTTCCTAAGAAGCCTAGTGCAAGTCAAAATACTTCTTTAGAGTCTAAAATCTATAGTAAAATCAGTAGTTCTGTTTGTTTTTCTGATTCAGTTTCAGTTCCTTTTCCAGTTTGTTCAAATGTTTCTTCTAATGTAAGGTTATGGCATATAAGATTAGGGCATTTACCCTATGCATCAATGAAAATTATCAGTTTCTTATATGTTCCTCAACTTTTTGATTGTCATTGTGATGTTTGCCCTAAAGCTAGACAGTCTAGATTACCTTTCTCTACTAGCCAAATCACTACCAAGAGTTGTTTTGAACTTATTCACATTGACACTTGGGGACCCTACAAGGTGTCTACTTATAACAATTATAGGTATTTTTTTTACTATAGTGGATGATTACAGCAGAGCCACATGGACTTATCTGTTAAGTACTAAATGCAATGCTTTCTCTGTGATCCAGAGTTTCTTGTGTATGGTAGAAAGACAATTTAATACTAAAGTAAAGGTGATTAGATCTGATAATGCCATGGAGTTAGGGAAAAGTGAAGTAGCCTCACAGTTTTTGAGCTCACAGGGAATTATTCATCAGACCTTTTGTGTGGCTACCCCACAACAGAATGGGGTAGTTGAAAGAAAACACAGACATCTACTGGAAATTGCAAGGGCCTTACTGTTTCATTCAAAGGTACCCCTACTCTACTGGGGTGAATGTATTTTGACAACTACTTTCTTGATAAACAGGTTACCATCTAGGGCTATTAAAGGAAAAACACCTTATGAAGTTTTGTTTGGCAAACCACCTTCTTATCAATTTCTCAGATGCTTTGGTTGTTTGTGTTATGCAAATACTCTAGTCTATGGAAGAAATACGTTTGATCCAAGAGCTCACAAATGTGTATTTATAGGTTATCCTAGCAACCAAAAGGGGTACAAATTGCTTGATTTAGACTCTAAGAAGGTTTTTGTTTCTAGAGATGTTCATTTTGTTGAAAATCATTTTCCTTTTTCACACTCTTCCCCAGATAATTCTATTTTTCTCACTCCTGACCTTATTGACTACTCTTCTATTCCACCACATGATCATTCAGAACCTGTGGACTCTAACTCTCCTAACAATCCTCATTCTAATCCCTCATCAAATATTCATATTCATTCACCTGATTTGGATATTCAACCAGAACAGTCACCTCTTTCTTCTGAACCTATTGTGTCACAATCACCAGTTCCTGTTAGAAGATCTAGCAGAACTAATATTGGGACTTTTCCATCACATCTCCAAGATTATATCTATAACACAATTTATCTTAGCAATGTTACAGATTCATGTTTTGCTTCTCCTAGTAGTCCTTCTAGTTTTTCTTTTGCCAACCTCTCAAAATCCAGTCAAATTACTCTCCAATCCACTTCCACCATTTCAGAACCTAACAATTTTCATGAAGCTTGTAGACATGCAGGTTGGCAGAAGGCCATGCAAGATGAAATTGATGCTTTACAATCTAATCATACTTGGGATGTTATAGTTCTGCCAAAAGGAAGAAAGGCTTTACCCTGTAAATGGGTCTACAAGGTTAAGCATCATGCAAATGGGACAATTGAGAGATTAAAGGCCAGGCTAGTTGTAAGAGGGGACATACAGAAAAAGGGGATTGATTATAATGAAACTTTTTCCCCAGTGGTAAAAATGACAACAATTAGGTGCCTACTAGCCATTGCTACTAAGAAAGTTTGGGATGTCTATCAATTTGATGTCAACAATGCTTTCTTGCAAGGAGATTTGCAAGAGGAAGTATACATGAAGTTTCCTAATGGTTTAGATCCTCCTCAACCTAATATGGTGTGTAAATTGAGAAAATCACTTTATGGGCTTAAGCAAGCCTCCAGACAGTGGTATGCAAGATTAGCAGGAGCTTTGAATTTCAAAGGATATGTGGCTTCCCTAAATGATTATTCCCTATTTTTTAAACAATCAGGTGAATTCATTTCAATTGTTGTTGTCTATGTTGATGGCATTTTGATCACAGGAAATGCTACTACTGAAATCCAAGTCTTAAAAGATTTTTTGCATAAAGAGTTCAAAATCAAGGATCTAGGGCTTCTACATTATTTTCTGGGTATGGAAGTGCTAAGGGAGGAACAAGGCGTAATCATCAATCAGCGGAAGTATACCTTCGAGCTTTTGGAAGAGTTTGATGTTTCTCATATCTCTGCAGTATCTTCTCCCCTGGATCCTTCCATCAAGCTCTCTGCAGATTCAGGAACACCCCTGTCAGATCCCACCATCTTTTGATATCTTATTAGCAATATCAATTACTTAACTCACACTAGACCCGACCTATCCTTTGTCGTCTTAACACTCAGTCAGTTTATGCATAGTCTTACAACTGATCATTATAGTGCTGGTTTACGAGTAATTCGTTACCTGAAGAAGTTTCCAAGCTATGGCCTCTTTTTTACTGCTTCACGTTGTTTATCCTTGGCCACTTTCTGTGATGCTGACTGGGCATCTTGTCGTGACTTTCGCCGGTCCGTCAGTGGCTTCTTTATCAGCTTAGGTGGATCTCCTATCTCCTGGAAATCAAAGAAACAAAGTTCAGTCTCTTTATCATCTGCAGAAGCAGAATATCGTTCAATGAGAAGATTGGTTGCAGAACTAACTTGGCTTACCTGTTTACTCACCGATCTATCGATCCCTTCTCCTTTGCCGGTACCTATTCACTCAGATAGCCAAGCTGCTATCCATATCGCTCGTAACCCTGTGTTTCACGAGTGGACGAAACATGTGGAGCTTGACTGCCACTTTGTTCGTCAGCAGTACCTCGCCGGTCTGATTTCTTTGTCTTTCGTTCCTTCCAGAGACCACCAGTTAGCTGACATATTTACTAAGCCCCTCGCCGGACCTTCCCACCTTTACAATATGCACAAGTTGGGGCTCACCTTGTTCCCCTCCAACTTGAGAGGGGATGTTGAGATTTCAATGATACCTTCAATAGAGAAATGCAGAAATGAAGATGAATGTAAAGGGAACCCTAGGAATCGTCAAAGTGTTTCAAAGCACACGAGTGGTACTACCAAGGAAAAATGGGCCTAAGTGAATTGGGCCTCAGGCACTCTTTGACAACAGAAGAAATTATAGGCCCAAAGAATGAAGTCAATATATTTTCTCATCCCATGTATATATTTTGGGATACCTAGAATTATACCACTTAGATTACCTATTTTACCCTTTCTCAGATATTGTAAAGAATAAAAGTTTGTTATAGACTTAGCAAATAGGAGCAGGACACCTGTATAGTCTGTTAGGAATAGAATGTTCTTTAATTTTCCTTGTAACTGTATATATACATGTTTAGAGGAAGAGATCAATATACAGAAAATTCCCAAAACATTCTCTTTACTGTTTCTTGTAAATCCCACAATATCTAACTATGACACATGGAGAGTAATGGGAGTCAGTTAGGGAAAAGTTAGACAAGACGCGTGATCGATTCATACAACAATATGAAAGGTAACAAAAGCAATGTTACTCCAAAAACTGTTGATACAATTCACTTCAGAGAAATAACTTCGATCCAAGGCCATGAGCGCTCGAAGGAAAAGTCAACAATTAACACTAGTTATTATGAAATCATCCCAATTGCAACACCGATCGATACTCTTCTCATCCTCAAAAGATGATAATTTTGTTTAGTAAGGAAAGAGAATCCTAAACAAATGGATAAAATAAAAGTAGAATCCTAATTACCTTATATTACTATATTTGATATTTATATTTTATAAAATAAAAATATTAATAATTAAAAAAAACACTTGCCTTAAAAGTATGTGTCAGTGTAAAAAAAAAGTATACACCAACGGTGGATACAAGTTAAACTCTTTTTGAAAAGGAATAATTGTGCGACTATACCGCCACCTCTTGTCTTGTTTAAAGTCTTAGGAATCGTGGACCCAACTCAGGCATTTTTTATTTCTATATATAAATAGATTGCATGAGTTGAGAGATACCGAATTTGACCAGTCCCCATATTCCTAATTCATCTGCCTTCCTGGAACCAGGGAGGAAACGAATCTGGGGACGAATCAATTGAAAACGTTACCTTCAAGAATCTGAAAAAATAAGAGATTCTGGCGAAACCCAATTTGTTTTCTTGTACTATCCATACATTTATGTGTTTTTCTTGTGGATTATCTGGTAATAGATCCATTTTTGCATTGCTTATATCTAAAAGAATATTGATTTTATCGATTGCCCTTTAGATTTTTTCGATTTATTGTTTCTGGGTATTCTTTGGATTGTGGAGATTTGGTTATATGGGCAAGATTCAACTTTGATATTGAAAGAAGTAGTATTTCAGTTTGGATCTTCAAAGAAGTAGTGTTTGTTCAACTTTCTTTGCATCTGTTTGATGATAATTGTAATAATTGGTGAGAAACAAGGTAGGCTTGTGAACATACGGTGTTCAATTCCGGTTGTTCTCAGGCCATTGGTTTACCTGTTTGAGCAAAAAGTTTTACCCTTTTGTATCCCAAGAGATAGGTGGGACAAGGAGTTCTATAATTTACAAGGTGGATAGCAAGTTGTTCGATTTGAATTGAATTTTGGTAATTGGAAGTAGTAAGTTTGAAGATGAGTTCTTCTACACAAGGGACTACTTTGTCCACAAATGTGGTAGGGTTAGTTGATGGTTCTTCTGCTGCTCATAGAGAGGTTTCAGTTTTTGATGGTTTGCCAATATATGTGAAGGAGCTGATTGCTGGAGGAGCTGCTGGTGCATTTGCCAAAACTGCAGTTGCCCCATTGGAGCGTGTCAAAATACTTTTACAGGTGAAAAAGGAAAAGAGATACTGTTTTATCTAGCTTCCCGTGTTTTAAAGTGATCACTTGTTTATGCCAATTTGTACTGGTCTAGACAAACTGAATGGTTTTTGTTTAGTTGTATACTCAGTTTGTCCCAATTTATATGACTCACTTTCCTTTTTTGTCGGTCCCAAAAGGAATGATGTATTTTTATATTTAGTATTATGCATAAAGCGTTTTCTTTTGATCTTCTCTAAGCTGAGAGAAATTAGTCTGGTTGGAGTATTTTATCTGATTGGATGAATGAAAAGCAGTTGCACCATTCTAGTTACATGACTCTTGAGGAAAATTTTGTTTTCAGCGTCTCTAAGTTAGTTTTGTTTGTTTTCTGAAATTGATTGAAATCTATGTATCATCCATCACCTTATCCGGTTGTTCTCTATCCTCAGTTGGGTTCTTGTGTTTCCACTTAAATGCATCTGACAGATGCTCATTGTACATTTTTTTCTTTTACATTCTTCACATGGCTACTTAATCCTGTAATTTGATGCCTTTGATTCAATTTAATCTCATTATGACATTCCTAACTTACTCCTGCTTGCTCTTCTCCTTAATTCTTGTAGACAAGAACTGAAGGATATCATTCCCTTGGAGTTCATCAATCTCTAAAGAAGCTTCTGAAGAATGAAGGCGTTATTGGATTTTACAAGTAAGTTTAGATTTTACTTTTTAAAAGCTTGAGTTAGTTTAGATTTTACTTTTTAAAAGCTTGAGTTTGTTGTGGAAGTATTGGTTATTCACGACACGACGTATTGCAGAGGAAATGGAGCAAGTGTGCTCAGAATTGTCCCATATGCTGCACTTCATTACATGACCTATGAGCGGTATCGAGGATGGATATTAGAAAATTACTCTGCATTAGGAACAGGACCTGTTGTAGATCTTTTGGCCGGCTCAGTGTCTGGAGGAACTGCAGTTTTATGTACTTATCCCCTTGATTTGGCTCGGACCAAACTGGCTTATCAGGTGCTTAATTTGTTAAAATACATTTAGTTTTCTTTCTTTGCTCTTTACATGTCTGATTGCATTTGGCAGTTTTACTATTTTGCAATAACTATTGAATTTTTCCATTAACACGCCCTGGCAAAGTTGGAAATAATCTGATTAGCAGCACTCACCAATTGACTTGCTTTAGTAGGACGGATAGTTGTATCTGATCTGTGACTCATCTAAACGGAAATATACCTTATTATTTCATTAAGATGTATAAACTATCATAGGTAAGCTGCCCTACTTTGTTAACCACTCATGTAAACTCATATATGATGGAGGAATGATCTGTCCCTTCTCATTCTCCGTCTCTCAAATGACTCCACAACTGAGCATTTCTTTCCTGGTTAATTTTACAAATTAGATCCCTTGTCGAACTCCGTCCTGCTGCATCAACTAATAAAAGTTGCATCCTGGTATCAGTTTTATCTTGAGCTTGTCTTTTATATAAAGCTTATTGAGAAATTATCATTTTGACTGATTCAAGAATTAGAATAAAAGAATCAACACTTCTTGTGTGCTCCAACTTGGCCATTCTGTTTGTATTTTGATTCTTGTATATGCCAGAGTTCCTCCAAATATATTACTTTGCTTTAAATGATCCTTGCAAATGGTTCTATATTCTCTCTCTTACTCTCAGTCTCATGTAGGTTCACTAGATCAAACAAATATAAATTTTTCCCTTTGAGTGTTGGCATACTCTATCTATTTTCACAGCATTAAACTGTTTGGATGGCTATCATTCATATTTGTTTTCTCCCCTTATCTTTCTTTAGGTCAAGGAGACAAGAGGAAATGGCAGTAGACCAACTCATATTCGTCCTCAATATAGTGGCACTAAAAATGTCCTAGAGGCTGTCTACAAGGAAGGAGGACTCTGTGCACTTTATCGAGGTGTAGGTAACTATTTATTGGTTCATATTGAATAATGAACTTTTTCTGCCTAATTGACTATCTGCAACTAATTGGGTCATTAATCCTTAAAACCTCGAAGGACCTAACTTTATGAAGCATGTTGTGCTATGTTGTAGATGTATTAAAAGTGAATATCATGGCAGATTTTGGATTGCATATTCTAGTTGAACTTGAGTCCGATACGAGCACTGGTCATTTTTCTTTTCTTTGATATTTTATTTTCGGCAATTTATCAAACTTTTTTTTTTTTTTATGAAGTAAGTTGTTGCATTGATGGCATCAACTCATGAAACCATACTTGATTCTTCTGTAGTTCCAGAAAAGACCAACCAGATTCTACCTCCTAATTTCTTTTTTTAAATGTAGTTCTTTTCTTCCGGAATGCAAAAGTAGCAGAATGTTTGAATCATTTTTGCTATAAATGAAAATTTTGAAATGTCATAATGTCGAAATCCCTTAAAATTACATCCTCAATCAAAAAGGATGAGGAGACGTTTATACTAAATTTAGACAACTAATTTTGGGTTTTATGTTGTTTCACTGTTTCAAGTACTTTGTAGTTTTATCTTTACTGCAATGTTGGAAAATCGCTGAAACTGATGAACTGTGTTTTTCATGTTACTAGTTTGATACCCCTATGCCGTATTTTTGTTTGATTGGATATAAGCTGAAAATTTTTATAGCTCGAAACAGGTGGACTCAAAAGCAGAAAAGATTATATTTTGATAAATTTGGGATTTTATAACAATAAAAGAAAGTGCTAGGTACCTTAAAATTACTATGAAATTCAAAAAAGAAAATAAAAAATGAGGAAAAAAAATTGAAGTTAGTAAAATGGACAGAATCTGAGAACACTCCAAAATTAAAAAGACAACTTTAATAAAACTGAAAGTTTAATTGTTCTTTTTGTGAATGTTTAAATTAATGTCTCTCATTTCTAAAATCTGCCGCGCATCCCTAACTTTTACAATTTGTGTGTCTTGATGTGTCCATGGTTGTACATGCATTGCCTAGGTCTTTGCATAAATGGTTTATGGTTTTAATTCTTTATGAATATTGATGATTCACAAATGACTCAATTTATATTTGGAGCAGGGCCCACCCTTATTGGTATTCTTCCTTATGCTGGATTGAAGTTTTATGTTTATGAGGAGTTAAAGAGGCATGTTCCTGAAGAGCACCAATCCTCCATTATGATGCGTCTCTCGTGTGGAGCTATAGCTGGTTTATTGGGTCAGACATTTACATACCCATTGGACGTGGTTAGGAGGCAGATGCAGGTATCACCCTCAGACATAGCATAACTCAACATAACTCCTATACACTTTGTATTGATTGAATGAGTGCCTGTATTAGATCAGTGTTGGTGCAGATTAGTTCTGGTCTGTAAGACCACTCTGTGCCCTAAGAAATTTCCTGTATTTTGAGTTCATGTCCATAATCCATTCTATATCCTGAATGGAGTGATTAGTATTTCTGTGCATCATATGTGCTTGTGGAACTCCATCAGTATCTGAGTGACTAATTTGTGTTCGTACTAATCTCTCTGTGGAAGCCTTACTAAAATTTACTCCCTTCATTTCATTTGAACCTGTCTGATTAGATATAGAGTTTAAGAAAGAAAAACTTTTGGAACTTGTGGTCTTATATGTGTCATGACTCGTGACATTTGTGTGGCTATATTATCATCTCATTAATGGTAAAATTGGGAAGTTTAAAGTTAAATTGTTTCTGAATATACAAAGGTGTCACTCTTTTTGGAACATACTACAAAGGAAATGTCACATAAATTGGAACAGAGAAAGTAAATATTGTGCACTAGCACTGCCACAGATAAATGTAGTTAAGTTTTTACACGTTTTGAACATGTCACTTGTTCAAATGACTTAATAAACTATGAAATATCTTTTATTCAGGTAGAGCATCTGCAACCTTCATTGCAAGACAGAGCCAGATATAGGAGCACATTTGATGGACTTTCTTCAATTGTTCGTAATCAAGGTTGGAGACAATTGTTTGCAGGGCTCAGTGTTAATTATATGAAGGTAAAAAGTCCAGTTTAATAGTAGCTTCTTCACTACAACTTCATTTTATAACTTGTTCTTTAAAGAATTTGTAGCTGACCCAATTTTGAATGCTATATATCTTGCCCATAATACACATTTTGGCACACTTCATTTGGGAGTTGGGTTAAACTTAAGTGGAAATATTTTTTGGGAACTTGAATGTTGATTAACTGATGAAACGGCAAAAAGAAGTGAATGACTAGCAAAGCAAAAGCAATAATCTCGTGGTTAACAACAATGTTTGTCCAACTGTAGTGTTGTGTAGTTATTGCAAGTTCGTTGAAAGGATCATAAAGTTAAGGGATAAGGCACAAGTACCCCTTAGGCTATGACCGAAATCGAGCTCGTCACACCGGGCTTGCCTAGTGCGGGTTACCTCTCCTATGTGGTTTGCGAGCTATTGCATAAGAGCGGGGGTTTTATCCTGTGCGCACCCAAAGGGTAGCGGCTGCGGGTTTCCCTTGTCATAAAAAAAAAAAACAATTATGACCGAAATCCCAGAAGACACCTAAAACTAGGGTCCTATTACCTCCCCAAACTCTTTTTTTTGTATTTTTGTGTACCTTTTGTGTTGAGGTGGCACCTTCAACCATCCAAGTTGGTTGTGTTCGTACACACGCGCCTATCACGTGTGTAGATATTTTTTTAAAAAAATTTAATTATATTTTTTAAAAAAATATTTTTATTTTCTTTATCTTGTATTTAAATTAAAGTTAATACACATATTTCTTTTACCTTGTATCTAATCTTTTTCTTTTTTTACCTTCATTCATTGTTTTTTCTCTTTTATTTTTCTATTGATAAAATTCTTTTTATTTTCTCTGTCTTTCCTTTTGATTTGATTTCAAATTTAATTCCAAATATCTTGTATTTAAAATAAGTTAATTTCGAACGGATATAAAAATAAGTGAAGAAAATCAAATAAAACATAAAACAATTAAAACGTTAAAATTAAAGGACACTTTCTAATTATTTTATTTTTAAAAAAATGCACATAATTTCTTTAAAATAATTAAAAGTGAAACGATAAGAAATTAATGAAAGAAAAAAATAAAAAGTTTAAAGTGAGAAAGAAATTAAAATAAATATTTTACATAGAAAGAAATGAAAATTATTAAATATATATAAGTTTCAATATCAATAAATATGTGTTCTAACTAATTATAAAGTTACCAATTAAAAAATGACATATGTCCAATTTGTTCACTCATCACTTACCTTCAAGAGAGTGCACACACTCTATGCCACATCAGCATTTATGGTGTATTTATTTCATTTTAAATTAGTTTAGGTGGTAATAGAATCCTAGTTAAGCTTAGGTGTGTCTCTGAAATTTCGGTCATAATCTAGGAGGTAGTTGTGTCTTATACCTAAAAGTTAATAATGAAAGTAACATTTCTAATGGGAAAAAATTGATAAATTAATGTATTTAGCTCTTACGTTTGCTAACAGTTCTTAGATTTATTATGTTTGTTGATTGAATTAGGGCACAATGCAAATTACCTTACTATTTGTGGAGAAGGCATAAAGGTGTTCCCTTTCATGAAACCTTTAGTGGGGTTTAGAACTAAATGATCTTCTGAATAAATGTGTATATCCCCAATTATTGTTAGCTAATTGTGATATCAATCTGTTCATTTATACAGTACTATACAGTAAAGAATATCCCTTACATTTGAAAAACAAAGTCAGATAGTGATTTATACTTGATCTCAAAGAATATAGAAATATGAAGATATGGCATTTGGTTTGTGTTAAATATCACAGTTAACAAGTCTTTTTTGACAAAATTATCCTTTCTGCATGACCTGTAGTATAATCAACAATCCTTGTCAGTTCGCCACTCTTCAAAAGATAAAGACTATCTTGGTCCCTCCCCATTTTCCTGAATAACCAGTTATCATCACCTTCCCTTTCCCAATCTCGTGTTGTGATTTATTTCCTTAACCTGCTGAGTGGAAATGCTGAGCTGAAATGGGGTGAAACGAGAGAAGGATATTTTCATGACCACTGAATTATTGAACGTCAATCTCCTTCTGTACAACAAGAAGTATGTTCAGCAGAAACTTTTTTCTGCCTCAAGTTTGTTTCCGGAGAGAAGTCACACTCCTGCACTTACCTAACAAGGAGCGAAATTCCTTCATGTTTACATTTGGATTTGTTCTCGTCACATCTATAGGTAGCAAAAGAGGAATCATATCTTAGCATTTGAGAAAGAACATGGTGCAAATAATCATTCCAAGATGGATGAGATATCTACTGTCTAGTATTATGTACCATATTTCATGTTGCTAGATTTCTTGAGTAACTCACCAGAACTGCTTTCGGTTTTGTTGGCAGATCGTCCCCTCAGTGGCAATTGGTTTCACTGCATATGACACAATGAAGGCGTACCTTAATGTTCCTCCGCGGCAGAAATGAAAATCTGCATCAGCTGCATAAATACACCCCCAAATGGTGACATCAACTCACATAATTCTGTATAAAAGCTTTGATGATCTTTGATTACCAAGGGGGAAGAATACATATTCAAGGCGTGCACAAAGTTCTCACCATGTGTGAGGTCTGGAGAGGGGTCGGACCACATTGGGTATATTCTACACACCCCTACCTACATAGAATTTACTACACATCGCTTTCCTAGTCGTCTCTGTTCCTTCTAACTAGTTCAATGTAGTTCCTGATGTAAAAGCATTACAGTATGTTCATATAATACATAGTTTGCTTCTTACCTAAGTTAGATGCTCTTACTTTTTGAAGATAAAGGGTTCAAAAAAGGGTGTGCAAGTGTGAAAGGAAAATGTTTTCTTGAAAATAAGTGACTTTTTGCTTCTATTTCTTTTCTTATTTTTTTCGTATTTGGTAAGAGAAAATATTGTTAATTTGCTCAAGTTTTTACTCAGTCCAGACTCTAGACGCTCTTTGGTCATTTGACTAGTTTTAAAGTGATACTTGACCTTGATTATCTCTTTAAAGTAAAGAATATTATAATTTGCAAAAAATATTATGAAATTATTTTTTAAATAAAATTAAGTATCAAAAGGCTAGTTATATCAAGAGTAAGTCAATAGTTAAATCTTGTGATTTGAACCTTACCATTAGAAGGACAAACTTAATTATTTGACTTCCTAATTCAATTTAGGATAGTCAAATGAGAGATTTAATTGTTTGACTGCCAAATTCAACCAAGGTTAGTCAACTGAAGGTGGGTAGCATTTATTGATTAGAGCCTGTTTGGATTGACTTTAAAAAAGTAGTTTTCAAGTCAGAAAAGTAAAAAATCAGATTTAAATGACTTTTAAGTCAAAAAATAAAAAAACAGAGAGTCCTACTTTTGATTTGTAACTTTTTTTAGTCATTTTAAACTTATTTTAAATTATTTTTAACTTTGTCAAACACTCAAAAGCTAAAAATCACTTGAAAGTTGGGTTGACCAACTTTTTAATCAATCCAAACAAGTTCTTAATGATTTGACTATCAAAATTCAATTTAGAATAGTCAACTGAGGGGGAGGGGATAGCGTAGCATTTACAAAAGGCATAATAATAAACGTGCTTAGTTGATATTTATGTCCTCTAACTTTGGATGTGCACAAGTAGGTACTTAAACTTGTGGAAAGTTGAACAAGTAACACGCATATTCTACGTAGCAATTTGCATGATATATACTTGAACTGATTTATATATGCCACGTAAGACGTGTATGTCTATATGTTTGACTTTATACAAGTTTAAGTGCCTACCTGTGCACACCCAAAAGCAGCTTGACGTAATGACTTAGCCAACAACACATGCCCTTATGGTGAGCATATTCATTGCTTCTTGCCTGATCCAACTTAAAACTATCATGCGGCTCGAACAAGGGAATTGAGCAACCTATGATAAAGTTTTCCCTTCTTTGAATTAACCAATTAGTCTCAGAAACATGATTTGTAGTTGGTTATACTGGTCTCAAATCCTAATAAAGATAATGCAATAATGAACATTTCTCACTGCAGTCTTTGCCAGTAGCCACTTTTGTATACATGTTCTAAAACTCATTAATTAGCCGTTTGATTAAATATTATTCCTCTAATTGATTATAAAAAGTATACTGATTTAAGCCCCTTGCTCTAAGCTGTCACATTTCTCATCTGTGTTTTAGTTTTGTTTTGTTTTTGACAAAATAAAAAAGAACAATATCATGTTTTATTAAAGAATGTCTCTAGCTAGATAAGATGCCAAAGACTAGACTATGATTGAATAATTGAAACACAAATTTTGAAAGTTGGCATTTTGCAACAATGATAAGTTTTTTTAATTAAATGGGAGCTCTTTTATATTATAAGAGCGGTATACGACTCAACTCAGCTGTTTATATTTTCCAGCAATACATAGACCAGATAACTCTGCCTATCAAAACTTAACATAGATTGTTTTCATCTTGATTGAACAACTCAGGCTCAATCTTGTGCCTACAAACAGGACAAAATGGCTGTTTAGACAACCAAAGATCGACACATTCTAGGTGGAATCCATGTTTGCAACCAGGAACTAACCTTGCAAATTCCTCATTTCCAATCACATCCAAGCAAATTGCACAATCATTAATGTCCAAACTCAAATCTTTTCCAACGATTTTAGGGAGTTTCTCGAGCTGAACGTCAAAAAGTCCTTGCTTTCGAGCAGTTTTGATCACCACTCGAGAATGGTGATCATCCCTACCTCGTGAAAAAATAACGTAGAGGTAGAAGAAGAAGAGCAAAGCCATGACGACGAAAGGTAAACAAAGTAGTAGATACAGAGAGATTGGCATTTTTTTTCTTTTCCTTTTTGATGAAGGGGTGAAGTCCAACTCCAACTACTTAACTTGTTTAAATTTTTGTTGTTGATGGAGTGGCCTAGATATGTGTCTTTTCTTGCACAAATTGGGAAATAGAAAGACAAAATAGAAAAGAAGGACAAAATATAAGATTTTGACACTTTTTGTTCTTTACGAGGTGAGGAAATTTTACAAAAGAAAAGATTAATTAATTATAAAAACCAAATTTAAAATAGCAGTACTAATATTTTTGAGACACTTGTTTCTTTCACCAAGGAAATATCCAAGTATATGAGGTTATGTATGGATATGATGAAATGGAATCAACTGCACCAATAAGGAATAAGTACGGTGTGTAAATGGATGGATTGGTTTGAATTTTTAAAATATTAAAATTAAATTATTTTTGTTCGATTGTTAAATCTATAAATCAAATCAAATTAATAAAACTCAAATTAATACAAATATATAATTAATTTGTGCTTCAAATATTTCTTTAGTCTTACCAAAATATAACTATCTAAGGAGTTTCATAAGAAAACAACACAAAAAATGATATGAGTGATAATACTAAAATATTCAACAAAATAAAATATTGCAAATAAATAAGTCATAATGAAAATGATGATAATTTAAAAGTACTAAATCATGTTAAAAATAAGTCTAATAAGTATTAATTACAAGACTAAACATTAAAGAAAAATTAAAATTAAATGATGCATTTTATAATTTTCTAAACAAATGTAGAACTAAAAAATAAATCTTCAACATTATTATCTTTTTTAGTGTTGAATTGATTTTTTTTGTTAGCATTAGTATCAATTTGATTTTGATTTGAGTTTTATTATATTTAGTAATATTTATGAACAATAACATTTATTGGATCATTCAAAATTTAAAGTCAAACTTGAAATAATATGGTAAAAGATAACAACCATTAAAAAGTATAAAATAAATTTAAAAATTATATCAAAGTAAATAGACTTATGTATAAAATAAATTTAAAAATTATATATATAATGTACGGTTGTATTTTTCTTTTCAATACCAAACTAAGAGCATGTTTGGCATTGCTACTAACAACTGTTTACTTCTAGAAACACTTTTATAAAATAGTTTCTTAGAAAAGTGCTTCTGAAAAAAGTAATTTGTGTCTAACAAATTCATTTGAAAAGTGCTTTTGATAAGCAAATTGTGTTTGACTATTTTTATAAGAAAAAATATGTTTCTGAGAATCAAATAACGAAAAAAGGACAAGTATCAATGTGCTTTTAATATTAAAATCATTTTATCGAGAGGAACTATTTTTTTTTTAAGAAAAAAAAATGAATAAGAAGAAAATAATATGTAAACTACTAAAATAATTTTTTTTCAATTATTTCTTACCATCCTAGGGGAGCTGAAATCTTTAAATGTTATTTTTAAACTTTTGCAAAAGTATTGTTGAAGAATATTGAAAAGAAGAATTTTTTTATTATTTGTTACCTATTTGTTTTTTGTTTTTTGGATTCAATCGTTAGTTATTACTATTTTTTTTTTTGTCACAATCCTCTAAATAAAAAAATCAAATTAAAATAAAATAATATACAAATTATGAAAAGAAATTTTTTTTATTTGTTACTTTTTTTGGAAGGGCTAAAATGTTTAATTGTTACTTTTTCTCATTTTTTAATCTTGCAAAAATATTGTTGTTATCTTTATTTTTAATTCTATAAAATAATGCAATGTAAAAAATAATAAAAAAATTATTATATAAAAAATAAAAAAATAAAATTCTTGAATGAAATTTAACCAAACTTATTATATATGTTAATTAATTAATAAGGGACATGTTGATAAATATGTATATAAAGAAGGGATATTTTAGTCTTCAAAAATAATAATTTTGTTTCTACTTTTTTTATGAACCAGAAATTTTTAGTTTCTTCCCAACAACAAAAAATTAGTTCTGCTTCCATTTAAAATCAGTTTTAAGAATTTGGCAAATGCTAATTTTTTTTTATTATAAAAAAGTGTTTTTTTCTATAATTAAAAAAAAAAACACTTTTGGCCTCCCAAAAGCATTGTCAAACAAGCTCTAAGTCGTATCAAATCATTAGTCGAATTTTTTTCTTGGTTTGACTCGATTTGTGATTTGGTGAGATTTTAATTCATTTTTCTTCACCCCTAAGGGGAACCATATCTCATGCACCCAATCTATAATTCATTTGAAGTTGAAATGTTATTTGGCACATATAATTTAGATTTTTTAAGATATTTTTTCATAAACATGAAAATTCACCAATCAAAATTTATATTTTTTTTTACTAAACGAGCAATTTATAGTTCACAAACAAGATTCAAAATATTCTTAAGCATCAAATCAATCAATTAATCATATTTCTCCAGGTTATTTACAAAAAAAAATATGTTAGTAATTACATGTACATAATTTTACAAAAATTCACTAGTCTAGTAAATCATGTTTATTTGAAGTTGAAAATTTTTTGAACATATATTTTAATATTTTTTTAGGTTGAATTTTTCCTCATATATATGAAAACCTCTCAACTTATGAAAACTAGCAAAAGTTATATATGGTGTCAACAAGGTATTTATTAATAAAATAAATGTCATAAACTAATTAATATGAAGCCAAGATATAACAAGATTAATTGTCTAAATAGAATTACTAAAAAAGAGTATTTGTGAATGACTTGTGGAAAGATGTACTTCTTAGACATGAATCTATTTAATTCCAACTATTTAATTGGGGTCGTTTTGTAGTTGATGGAGTTATACACGTATTAGTTATATATGTATTATTTATGTAGGTATTAGTTATATAGGGTTTAGTTATGTCTAGATTACAATATATTAGTGAGCTAATTTTATTTCTTAATTCCAAAAATAATTAGTGAGCGAAGATTTATTATAACAAATTATATAAATAATACATTAAAATTAAATAAATACCAATAGCTAAAAACAATAAAGTAAATAAAAATTAACTAAAAGTAATTAAACAGTAGGTATTTTGAATATGATTAAGCAATTAAGCAATAAGTAATTTAAATAAAATAAATAACAAATAACTAAAAAAAAAATTAAAATTTGTATTGACAGTGCGTTGTAGAGAAACTAAGCAAATATATCTATTACAATTAATAGCCATTATCGTACCGCCAAAGAAAATAATTAACAAGAATGTAAGCAAATATATTAAAGGTAATTAAGCAATTAACAAGACAAAAAACTCAAAACAATAATTGGTATGATTGATTTAACATGTATTAATTATTTGATTTGGTGTAAATTAATATACATTTAAAAGTAAATTAATAAGAGTGAATGTGTATTTACAATATTAATACATGTACAACTTATACACTACAAGAAAAGTGTGAATTAAATGGGGATTTTACTGGGGATTAGTATGAAAATTTGCAGGAAAATAAGTTTCCTACGGATTTTCATACTAATTCCCAGAAAAATCACCATGTAATTCACACTTTTCTTGTAGTGTTATACCAAACTTATTTCACCTTCTATCTGGCATAAATTATATATAGATTGCCTCATAAGTTATGTAACTATTAATTATGTAGGATTACAAAAAACGCAACCAAACACTGTACAAAAATAATATATGAATAACTTTTATCTAACATTTGAAAATCTACCAACCAAACATTGTATAAAATTAATACATAAATAGCGCTTATCCTATTTGCAAACCACCACTTGGTATACAATTAATACATGAATAACCAAGTTATTCACATATTAGTTTTGGGTTTATCCAGCTACCAAACGACGACCCCTTAGTGTTCAGGGTTTCAAGTCAATTATATTATGATTTTCAAGGAATGCACTTAAACATATACAAGCTTTTTGCTGAAGTTTTTGGGGTCGGGTGACCCCTCAATGTAGAGAGTAGGTCTGCCTCCCGCTATAAGGATAGTAATCCATGCCGTCAAGCCTCACTTTCAACGTCTGCCTCGTTATACCTCAATCATGTATCAATTGTACAAAATTGCTTCACAATAGCCTCCACGTCCTTTGCTTATGTTGGAATATTAAGGCATTCCTTTCTTGCCACACCTGATAATAGTGACGGGGCCAAAAAATTTCGTTAAGGGGTGCCTAATTATAAAGGGTAAAATCTGAAAAAAGCAACAAAATAAACCTTACTAATAAAAACAAAAGGTATTTACATTATAACTCGACAAGATGTGTAATTAAAAGTAAAGTGTGTGTCATTTAAAAATGAAAAAAAATGGTTGTTGTCAAAATATATTGTTATGTTGCTAGTCAAGGTAGAACACAACCTCAACAAAAAAAAATCACCACCTTAGCCAATACACCAAACCTTCAGCTTGTTTCAAATGGTGTCAACACATGTATATTTTATAAAATTAAAATTTGACCTAAATATATGGTGTAGTTTTTTGTTAAAGGGGGTGTCTCTTGACAAAACCTGAAGCAAGGGTAGCTTCAGCCCTTATTGATAAATAATGTTGGTTGAACTCATTCTATATATTTCTTTAGATGTGTTATTACCTTTATAGTGTAATATGACTGACAACTTAATACCTAAGATTTTGAACCTACGAATACTTCACACTTAGCATAAAAACCAGCCTAAAATTTCAGTACCAGACCATGATCGGCATTTACTAGCCATGAAAGCATCCACAAGCCGTGTATTACGCCTTTGGAACTGGATAAGAGGATATTGCATTGCATCTAGGTTCTGCAGAGTGATTCTACGAGCTGTGGGTCATCCCACGAGTCATGGAATGACCTCGTAGACTCGAACATGGAAGTTGTCAAAAATCATGAGTTCCACGAAGAAACTCCACGTTTCGTGGATCATTCTACGATTCATGGATTGGACTCATGATGAGAACTTGAAAGATGGAAACACGTCTATGTTCCATAGAGAAATCCCAAAAGCCAAGAGTTTTTTTGAGGATATTTATGTCTTTGTTTTTTAATAAGATCAAATGGCGATGTTATAACATCTATTAGGGGAGGATATTACGGTAGTTTTTTCAGTTTCTCTCTTATTCTACTCCCCAAACTTAGAGAAAACCTCAGGTAGAGCAAAAACCAGCAGGGTTTCAAGCCCCTCTCTAGAAATTCGTGTTCTTCCAGGTATCTAAGGTTCTCATAGTGAGGAACTCAATTCGTCCTCATGCCATATATCTACAATTTCAGTTAGTACGATCAAAACTAAGGTTTTTCTTCTATGCCTACTATTTTGTTTTTCTCTAATTTGCATTTTTCATTATTGATTCTACTATTGAAATCATAGTAATTTCAAGTGTGTGTCGCTGAAATTTCAGGTATAGTTCAAGGGGTACTTGTATTTTATCTCTAAAATCTACTAAAAAAACTCTATGAAGCTTAAACTCTTCAATTTTGAATTTATGAATAAGACAAGATCAACGTAAAATCTATTAGATTTTAAATTTTAATCACATATCCAATTGCGTGACTAAAGTGTCATCAATGAGGAATTAATGTCACATGATGTATGTTATGACATGATAATAGATGGTTAGTATTATTTAGAAGTGTACTAAAATAAAAAATATATATATAATAAAACGTCAAGTGAAGGTTGAAAATTAAAAAAAGTCTTTCGGGATTGCTCATGATAGTCCCGTGTCTTCATCGTGAGAAGGTATTAAAAGGCCTAGAAAAATTATAATATGCCTAAAAAATTGTGAGAGAATCACATAAAATCTAACAGTACCAATCCAAAAGGACTCATAATTTGAGCCTATTGTGAGAAGACAAAAGTCTAGGCACGAGAGAAGGACAGAAGCAATGTAAAACCCATTAGATTTTGAATTTTAATTAATGTCCAATGGCGTGACTAAATTGCCATCAATGAGGAATTAATGTCACATGATGTATGTTAAGACATGATAATAAACTGTCAGTATTATTAGATATGTACTAAAATGACAAAATAGGAATGAAGCATCACGTGAAGGTTGAAAATTAAAAAGAATCTATAGGGCTTGCTCATGATGATCTTGTATCTTCATCATGTGAAGGTATTAAAAGTCCTAGGAAAATTTTAATACACCTAAAAAAATTGTACATGAATCACATATAATCCAAAATAATAGCATAAAATATTTTGAAGAATCGCCATCACTCTTGGATGTTGACGGCTTTAGAGTTTCTAATTCTATAGCAGCGTAAGATTCTCCTATTTATGGAGAAGGAACTAGGTGGGATTTAGTTCCCCAAAGTGCCAAAGCGACAATGTATCCTCATCGACTTGGAGGATTTGAGTTTATGTGGAACAACATAGCTGGAGATATAAATCTTGAGAGGCTGAGAGAGCCCCTATCTGAGAGTAAGGGAGGATGCATCATCTCACCCCCACCTAGCACTAGAAAAACCCGACTCAACATAGTGTTTCTTCAGTCAATTCTGAAGATGTTCCCACAATGTCGGCCTGTAATCATAGCTCCAACAAATTTCTTCTTAACTAGGAAACCGAGTTCCAGAAATGGGCGGTGGACATTCCCTTCCACAACTTGAACAACAAAGACCTCTCCTTAAAGGAAGATGAAGGTATTGTTGGTGTCTTCCACCATTTATCCGATTCTGCAAAAAAGAATTCACACCTTATGCGCATGGTGAAGCTGAAATATTGGGCGAAAAGTAAGAGTGTTTTGTGAATCAGCTATGACTTGTTCAAGATTCTCACGGGAGAAGATGGAGAGGGTTATGCCAAAGAGACTGGAGAAATACTTCTAAAATTTACTGGTCTGTTGTTCCTTGAAGAGGGGCACACTGCTCGGAATGTACTGAAAAAGGTCAAAACAGAGAAGCACATACTTCTGTCTGTAACTTCATTCCAGAATAACATCAAAGAGATGTATAACACTCTCTGTGTAGTTAGTCCAAAGTTTGCTACAGATTTGGAGCAGAAATAGGCTTCTCTTAGTAGTTCCATTCACAAGAATGTCTGAGCGTTGGAAGAGCTTAGGGATATTATTTCACCTCTTGTCCATAAATGTAGCAAAAATGTAAAGAAGGTAAGCCTTCCAATGCTCGGAAGGCTAAACTTTACAAGTGTGTCACTATATTTTTATACCCGTAAAGCTAACCTTCTTTACATCTTAACTGCATGTATGGACAACTGGTGAAGTAATATCTCTAAGCTCTTACAATGCTCGGGCATTTTTGTCAATGGAACTGCTAATAGAAACCCATTTTTGCTCGGCATCTGCACCAAACTTTGGATAAACTATGCTTAGAGTGCTATAAAATTCTTTGATGTTAGTCTGGAACAGAGTTCCAGAAAAGAGTATTTGTTTCTCAGTTTCAACCTTTCTCAGTGCTTGCCACATAAGGGTTTGCTCATTTCGAGCAATGTGTCCTTCTTCAAGGACCAGAAGACCAGGTAATTTTAGAAGGATTTCTCGTATCTCTTTGGCATTACCGTCTCCATCATCTCTTATGAGATCCGTGAACAAGTCATAGTTGATTCCCAAAATACTTACTTTCATCCCAGGATTTCAGCTTCACTAAACTTATAAGGTGTGGATATTTTCTTCCTACATGGGATAAACATCCGAAGACAAGAACAGTAGCTTCTTCTTCTTGGGAAGAGAAATCTTTGTTGTTCAAATTGTAGAAGGGAATGTCCACCTTCCATCTCTGGAACTCGGCTTCCCAGTTAAGAAGTAAACTGGATGGAGCTATGATAACAAGCTGACACGTTAAACATCTTCAGAAATGACTGAAGAAACACAATGGTGAGTCGGTTTTTTTGGTTCTAGGTGGGTGTGAGATAATGAATCCTCTCTTACTCTCAGATAGGGGCTCCCTCTCAAGATTTATATCTCCTGCTATGTTGTTCCACATGAACTCAAATCATCCATGTTGATGAGGATACATTGTCTTTGGCACTTTGGAGAACTAAATCCCACATAGTTCCTTCTCCATAAATAGGAGAATCCCGGGCTGCAGAAGAATCAGGAACTCTGAAGCCATCAATATCTAAGAGTGATGGCGATTCTCCAAAATATTTTCTTTTGTGCCTCCCTTGAGTTCTCTAAGCCTGCAGATGACATAAGTTCAAGAATTTAAGAGTGAACCATAAATAAATTAAACAGCAGAGTTTACAAAATATTTGAAAAGAAAAGTGTTTGATAGGACGAAACTAGTATATTTACAAGATAAAGGAAGATGTACTTGCTCTCCAAATGGACATATGAACAAACTGAAAAGATGAGTCCAATTTGTTCATCTAGAACAAAAATGTGGTTCCCCAACTGACAATCACTTAGTTGTCCACTCTGCATTGGTGAAACTGATGGATTCATAAACCCAATATGTGATTCCAAGACACACATGTCCATTTCAGAGAAAAGAACTTCAATTTCCTTTTCCATTCTTATTTCTATGGGAGAAAAGTTTCCTCATCTTCAAATCGGAATACTAAATGAAGTGTTTCTTTGACAAAACATGTTCCTTCTATATCGAATCAACAATAAACTTCAGAGACTCAAACTTTCAAGAATCTTCTTCCAATTCTTTCAAAGAGCATCAGTTGAAGATTCGAATTCTAACTTAGAATATGAGGTTGTATTAGTATACTCTTTGGACTTGTTCATTGTCCTACACATGCTTGAGTTAGAAGAAACAACCTCATCTGTTGCATTCAACATAGGAGTTGCCTTCTCCTTAATGATAAAAACATCATATCATTCTCATTTTCTTCCTCCTTCTCACTGATAACAACATCAGCAGGATCACTCTTTGAAATAGAGTCATCCCCTGAATCCATCTTCCGCACCTGAGTCAAAATACACAATTTTTGTTATCAATCAAACTTCACAAGAATATATGTATCTTAAAGATGTTTTTCACAATAACAACACTAACCTCAATAAGAAAACTTTTATCTACCAAAACATAAAGAATTAAAAACTTTGAATTCTAAAAACTGTAAAAATAGAGCAATAGGGACCAATGAGTTTGAATAAATTGAATGATTAGACACACTTATATATAGAATGAAATTGAATAACAACATAAAAGAAACGTGACTTAGACACGCCTTTTATGCGTGAGAGAAAAACGAGAAAAAGAAATCGAACAAAAATAAAAAACGTACGTATACCGTGTTGTGACAGACTAGAATCTTCAGACAAATCAGGATGATGTAAAGTGTGAACTTTAACTCTTCCAACTGCGTCACATGAATTGTCAAAATTTGTGTCTTCTTCAACAAGGGTATTTTTGGAAAAAAATAAAATAAAAATGTTTTTTCGTTCCAATTTAATTTAATTAGTGTACAACTTTTTCGAAATTGTGGGATCCACTTTAGCTATGCGCCTTAGTTTTAATTCATATCCTTTAGTTATAACTTTATTACTTTGAATGTCGTTATTATTTGTGTAAATTTTTTAATTACTTTGAGTAAAAAATTGACGGTTGATGAAGAAAAATACTTCAATTATGGACATCCTCATGCGCCTTTCGCATTAGGTATTGGAAAAAAATGAGATCTATGATTATAGACCACTAATCTAAAATGTTTCGGGTTTGTTTACAATCTAGAGAAAGTAAATTAAAAACAAAATTATTTTTAAAAAAAGTAATGCTCAGCTCAGCTTAGTGAGAAAGGGTGCTCAAATTTTCTTAGAACCAGTTACAAAGGTGACTGAGTTAATATAGCGGATGGTAGGCCATAGATCAATTTGACTTGCCACCGTCTTCTAAGTCAAGTTCTTCACATTGAATTTGCCTACAACAATTTATATCTCATGTGTGATTTGTAAGTTACTACACAAAAACGAGTTAATACAGTTCATGTCTGAATAATAGGCGCATTTTCTAGTTCAAATAAGCCCCAAAGCAGGAAAAACCAGATTTTACCGATTTTCGTGTGCACAGTCCATGGATTTTTGGTGATTCGGGATTCCGACTTGTTTTTGGCCGAAACTTTTCATGGACGTCCGTTAAGACCTTAGTAATGGAGCCAGTTATTCCTGAGGAGCAAATTGGTGCATTTTTAAGTTCAAACGAGCCATAAAAAAGGTAAAACCAGATTTTACCAATTTTTGTGTGCTATATAGTCCATGGAATTTTGATGATTCGGGATTCCAACTTGTTTTTGACCGAAATTTTTCATGGACGTCCGTTAAGACCTTAATAATAGAGCCAGTTAGTCCCGAGGGGCAAACAAACACATTTTAAAGTTCAAACCAGCCCCAAAGTAGGTAAAACCAGATTTTTTCAATTTTCATGTGCTATAAATCAATGGATTTTTAGTGATTCGAGATTCTTACTTGTTTTTGGCCGAAATTTTTCATGAACATCCGCTAAGACCTTATAATGGAGTCAGTTGGTCCCAAGGGGTAAATGGGAGCATTTTGAAGTTCAAACGAGCCCCAAAGTAGGTAAAACGAGATTTTACCAATTTTTGTGTGCTATAGTCCATGGATTTTTGGTGATTCAGGATTTTGACTTGTTTTTGGTCAAAAATTTCATGGACGTTTGTTAAGACCTTAATAATGGAGCTAGTTGATCCCGAGGGGCAAACGGGCCCATTTTCAAGTTAAAACGAGCCCCAAAGCAGGTAAAACAAGATTTTACTAATTTTCGTGTGCTATAGTCCATGAATTTTTGGTGATTCGGGATTTCAACTTATTTTTGGTTTTAATTTTTAATGGACGTTCGTTAAGACCTTAGTAATTGAGTTAGTTGGTGATGAGGGGCAAATGGGCGCATTTCCAAGTTCAAACAATCCCCAAAGAGGGTAAAACCAAATTTTACCTATATTCGTGTGCTATAGTCAATGGATTTTTGATGATTCAGAATTTCGGCTTGTTTTTGCCAAAATTTTTCATGGACGTCCTTAAAGACCTTAATAATGGAGTAGTTGGTCCCGAGGGGAAAACAGACGCATTTTCAAGTTCAAACGAGCCGCAAAGCAGCTAAAATCATAAATTACAGATTTTCGTGTGCTAATAGTCCATGGATTTTCGGTGATTCGCGATTTCGGCTTATTTTTGGACAAATTTTCATGGACGTCCGTTAAGATCTTAGTAATGGAGCCAGTTGGTCCCGAGCGGCAAACGGGAGCATTTTCAAGTTCAAATGAGCCACAAAGTAGGTAATATCATATTTTATCGGTTTTTGTGTGCTATAGTCCACGGATTTTTGGTGATTCGGGATTCAGGCTTGTTTTTGTCAGAAAATTTTCGTAGACGTCCGTTAAGACCTTAGTAATCGAGCCAGTTGGTCCCGAGGGGCAAACAGGCGCATTTTTAGGTTCAAACGATCCCCAAAGCACATAAAACTAAATTTTACCGATTTTCGTGTGTTATAGTCCATGGATTTTTTGGTGATTCAGGATTCCAGCTTGTTTTTGTCTGAAATTTTTAATAGACATCTTTTAAGACCTTAGTAATGGAGCCAGTTGGTCCCATAGGGAAAACAGGTGCATTTTCAAGTTAAACGAGCCCATATCAAGTCAAACCAAATTTTATCGATTTTTGTGTACTATAGTCCATGCATTTTTTGTGATTCGACATTCCGTCTTGTTTTTGGTCGAAAGTTTTCATGGACGTCCGTTAATACCTTAGTAATTGAGTCAGGTTGTCCCGAGGGGCATACTAGCACATTTTCAAGTTCAAACGAGCCCCAAAGCAAGTAAAACCAGATTTACCGATATTAGTGTGCTATAATCCATGTATTTTTGGTGATTCGGGATTCCGATTTGTAGTTGTCCTAAAGTTTTCATGGACGTCCGTTAAGACCTTAGTAATGGAGCCATTTGGTCTAGAGGGTCAAACAAGCGCATTTTCAAGTTCAAACGAGCCACAAAGCAGGTAAAACCAGATTTTATCGATTTTTGTGTGCTATAGTCCATGGATTTTTGGTGATTCGGGATTCCGGCTTGTTTTTGGCTGAAATTTTTCATGGACATCCGTTAAGACCTTAGTAATGGAGCAGATTGGTCCCGAGGAGCAAACGGGCGCATTTTCAAGTTCAAACAAACCCGATGTCACACCCCTTTTTCGCACGACGTCAAGGGTTTTTCCAATTTAAGTGACAGTATTGAATAGGGATTATTTTATTTTTTCTTCAAAGTTGCCACTTGGAATTGGGTTATGGTGTTCCAAGTCACCTTTTTGTATCCCTAATCAATAGGAAATGACTCTTTAGTTTTGGTCTGCGAACCAGAAATTCAGGTAAGGAATTTTGTTGACTGAGAGGAATGTATTAGGCATCCCTCGAGTCCCGTGGTTCTAGCACGGTCGCTTTTATTGACTTATACTTATTTTAAAATGTTTTTGGATATATTATTTCAGGTCATGACTTGTTCGCATATTTATTGTTGAACTTTTATTTGGTTTCATCCTAGATGCGTAACCGCATTTTTGGTTTCGATATTTAATAAATTTAAAGCATAACAATTTTATTCTCTCGAGTGTGTTACTTAATATTCTATATTTTACATCTTGATTTCAATTATATAAAATATTTATTAGAATAATTTTACCAAGGTGTGTCACCACATCCTTGAATTTCTTTTAAGTGTTTCAAAAAAGATGTGTAACCACATTCTTAATTGAAACAAATATTTTTTTAACATGCCTAAAACCCATCTAATGTTATAAGAAAATATTAAATAAAATCAAATAAATCTAAACTCCTAGGATACAATATAAATTTTGGATTATCTTGTATTCTTTTATTTTTATTCACCCTTAAAGTTAATGTTAAAATTAGGCCTACACAAACTATATTTTTATTCTTATCTTAAAGTTAATGGCAAAATTAGACATACGCATATTGTAATTTCTTATTAATCCAACAAAATAATGACGAATTGTTAAAATAAATCTCATTCTTTGTTTGATAAATAAAACAACAATAATTTTTTTTTGACCCCAATAATTCCTACTTTATTATTATTAGCATCGAAATCAAGAAAAGAACAACGTCATGACCCATTCATTTTAAGAGATCACAACTAATGAATAAAAATAAATAAATAGAAATAACCACCAAATAAAGCTACTTTCATTCCTTAAAGAGATATAACACTTAACACATTCTTCATTTTAATTAAATTATGAATAAAACAAAAGTGTAAGAAAACATATCACGCAGTTACATCAAATTCCATGAATAAATTAAAGAAATAAGATAAAGTTTAACCTTAAATAGAGAGAATAAGTACCGCAAGATTCGATCGATGCTCGAGTGAAACACCCACAAATTTTTTGTTGTTGTGCGTGGGTATTGGTAAGGGTCTTTCGTTTTGGTTTTCTATTTTTTTTTTCTTTTCGTCCGTGAGATCTTTTTGGTGTATTGGATTTTTTGGGTGAAAGTATATGTTTTTGGTTTTGTGTCTTTGTGTGTTGCCGGTTTTTTCTTCTCTTTTTTTCTTTGGTTTGTGCGTCTGTGTGTGTTGTTTTTGGGAAGTGTAGGTAGGATATGTTGTGGGATGTATTTTCTTTTTCTGGTTTTTCTCTTCTTTTTTTTGTTGGTCGTAGGTAGTATATGTCGTAGTGTAGGTATTGTGTTGTGTGTGTTTAGGATATAGGGGTGGGTAGTGAGTTGTGTGGGAATGTGTTGGGGTAGTGGAGGTGAGGGTAATGGAGTGGAGTTGGGGTAGTGGGGTTAGTTTTAGGTTTTTATTTTTATTTTTTATAATATAATATTTAAATACTTTTAAACTAATAAAAATTGAGTAGCTAATAATAAATTGTAAATAAGAAATACTAGCTTATTTATTAAACTAAAAATAAAAATAACACATACTTTTTTCATTATTTTCAATTTTTTAAAAATAAAGTTAATAAAATAAGGTAAAAATCAAAATATTTAATTTAGATTTTTATAAAATATATAAGCTCTAAAAATGGTGTAAAACTCAAGTTCGGTCAAAATTACGTGTCAACACCCGAAAGCAAGTAAAACCAGATTTTACCAATTTTTGTGTGCTATAGTTCATGAATTTTTGGTAATTCGGGATCCCGACTTGTTTTTGACCAAAATTTTTAATGGACGTCCGTTAAGACCTTAATAATGGAGTCAGTTGGTCCCGAGGGGAAAATGGACACATTTACAAGTGTAAACGAGCCCCAAAGTAAGTAAAACCAGATATTACCAATTTCCCGTATGCTATAGTCCATGGATTTTTGGTGATTCGAGATTCCGGCTTGTTTTTTGCCAAAAATTTTCATGGACGTCTGTTAAGACCTTAGTAATGAAACCAGTTGGTCCCGAGAGGCAAATAGACGCATTTTGAAGTTTAAATGAGCCCCAAAGTAAGTAAAACTAGATTTTACTGGTTTTCATGTGCTATAGTCCATGAATTTTTGGTGATTCAAGATTCTGTCTTGTTATTGGCAAAACTTTTTCACGAACGTACGTTAAGACCTGCCAGTTGGTCCCGAGGGGTAAACAGACACATTTTTTAGTTCAATCGAGCCCAAAGCAGGTAAAATCAAATTTTACCAATTTTTATGTGCTATAGTCCATGGATTTTTGGTGATTTGGGATTCTGGCTTGTTTTTTTCCAAAAATTTTCATAGACGTCTATTGAGACCTTATTAATGGAGCCAATTGGTCCCGAGGGGCAAACAGACGCATTTTCAAGTTCAAACGAGCCCTAAAGCAAATAAAACCAGATTTTACCAATTTTCGTGTGCTATAGTCCATGGATTTTTGGTGATTCGAGATTTCGATTTATTTTAAGCCGAAAGTTTTCATGGACGTCCGTTAAAAAACCTTAGTAATGGAGTAAGTGATCCCGAGGGGCAAACAGGAGCATTTTCAAGTTCATACGAACCACAAAGCAGGTAAAACCAAATTTTACCGATTTTCATGTGCTATAGTCCATGGATTTTTGGTGAATCAGGATTCTTGCTTTTTTTTTGCCTAAATTTTTCATGGACGTCCGTTCAGACCTTAGTAATGGAGCCAGTTGGTCTCTAGGGTAAAATGGGCACATTTTCAAGTTCAAATGAGCCCCAAAGCAGGTAAACCAAGATTTTACCGATTTTCGTGTGCTATAGTCCATGGATTTTTGGTGATTTAGGGTTCTAGCTTGTTTTTGGCTAAAAAATTTCATGGACGTCCGTTAAGACCTTAGTAATAAAGCTAGCAAGTCTCGAGGGGCAAACACGCGTATTTTCAAGTTCAAACGATCCCCAAAGCAGGTAAAACTAGATTTTACCGATTTTCGTGTGTCATAGTCCATGGATTTTTGGTGATTCAGGATTCCGGTTGTTTTTGGTCGAAATTGTTCATGGACGTCCGTTAAGACCTTCGTAATAGAGCCAGTTTGTCCCGAAGGGAAAACAAGCGCATTTTCAAGTTCAAACGAGCCCCAAAGCAGGTAAAACCAGATTTTATCGATTTTCGTGTGCTATAGTCCATGGATTTTTGGTCATTCGGGATATCGGCTTGTTTTTTGTCAACATTTTCATGGACGTCTGTTAAGACCTTAGTACTTGAGCCAGTTGGTCCCAAGGGGCAAATGGGTCGATTATCAAGTTATAACGAGCCCCAAAGTAGGTAAAACCAGGTTTTACCGATTTTTGTGTGCTATAGTCCATAGATTCTTGGTGATTTGGAATTTCGGCTTGTTTTTGGCCAAAAATTTTCATGGACGGCCATTAATACCTGAGTAATTGAGCCAGATGGTCCCGAGGGGCAACGGGGCGAATTTTCAAGTTCAAACGAGCCTCAAAGAGGGTAAAACCAGATTTTATCGATATTCGTGTGTTATATAGTCCATGAATTTTTGGTGATTCAGAATTTTGGCTTGTTTTTTGTCAAACTTTTTCATGGATGTCCTTTAAGACCTTAATAATGGAGTCAATTGGTCCTGAGGGGTAAACAGACGCATTTTCAAGTTCAAACGAGTCCCAAAACAGCTAAAATCAGATTTTACCAATTTTTGTGTGCTATAATTTAGGATTTCAGCTTGTTTTTGGACGAAATTTTTCATGGACGTCCATTAAAATCTTAATAATGGAGTCAGTTGGTCCCGAGCGGCATACGGGCGCATTTTCAAGTTCAAATGAGCCCCAAAGCAGGTAAAACCATATTTTACCGATTTTTGTGTGCTATAGTCCATGGATTTTTGGTGATTCGGGATTCAGACTTGTTTTATACTGAAACTTTTCATGGACGTTCGTTAAGACCTTAGTAATTGAGTCAATTGGTCCCGAGGGATAAACACACGCATTTTCAGGTTCAAACGAGCCCCAAAGCACATAAAACCAGATTTTACCGATTTTCGTGTGCTATGTCCATGGATTTTTTGGTGATTCAGGATTCCGGCTTGCTTTTGTCCGAAATTTTTCATGGACGTCTTTTAAGACCTTAGTAATGGAGTCAATTGGTCCCATTGGGTAAATGGGTGCATTTTCAAGTTAAACGAGCCCAAAGCAGGTCAAACTAGATTTTACCGATTTTTGTGTGCTATAGTCCATGAATTTTTGGTGATTCGGTATTTCAGCTTGTTTTCTGCCGAAATTTTTCATGGACGTCCGTTAAGACCTTAGTAATGGAGCCAGTTTGTCCCGATGGGCAAACGGGGGTATTTTCAAGTTCAAACGAGCCCCAAATGAGGTAAAACCAAATTTTACCGATTTTTGTGTGCTATTGTCAATAGATTTTTAGTGAATTAGGATACCGGCTTGTTCTTGGCCGAAATTTTTCATGATCGTTCGTTAAGACCTTAGTAATGGAGCCAGTTGGTCCCGAAGGTAAAACGGACGCATTTGCAAGTTCAAACGACCCTCAAATGAGGTAGAATCAAATTTTATCGATTTTCGTGTGCTATAGTCAATAGATTTTTGATGAATCGGGATACCGACTTGTTTTGGCCGAAATTTTTCATGCACGTTCGTTAAGAACTTAGTAGTGAAGTCAGTTGGTCCCTAGGGGAAAACAAACGCATTTTTAAGTTCAAACAACCCCTAAAGCAGGTTAAACTAGAGTTTACCAATTTTTGTGTGCTATAGTCTATGGATTTTTGGAGATTTGGGATTCTGGCTTGTTTTTGCCGAAATTTTTCATGGACGTCCATTAAGACCTTAGTAACGGAGCCAGTTGGTCACGAGGGGAAAAAAGACACATTTTCAAGTTCAAACGAGCCCCAAATGAGGTAAAACTACATTTTACCGATTATTGTGTGCTATAATCAATGGATTTTTTGTGATTTCTGCTAGTTTTTTGCCCGAAATTTTTCATGGACGTCCGTTAAGACCTTAGTAATGGAGCTAGTTGGTCCCGAGGGGCAAACGAGAGCATTTTCAAGTTCAAACGAGCCCCAAAGCAGGTAAAACTAGATTTTACTGCTTTTCGTGTTCTATAGTCCATGGATTTTTGGTGATTCGGGATTTCGGCTTGTTTTTGGCCGAAAATTTTCATGGACGTCCGTTCAAACCTTAGTAATGGAGCCAGTTGGTCCCGAGGGGCAAACATACGCATTTTCAAGTTCAAACGAGCCCCAAAGTAGGTAAAACCATATTTTACCCTTTTTCGTGTGCTATACTCTTAAATATATCTTTACTAATACATTATCATCTAAATTATAGGGTGAGTTTTGAATGGAGGAAAACTAATTATTTGTGAAAAATGTTTTTACAAAATAATACTTTTTAATTTTTCTATGTTTAGTTGATTTTGAAAAACATTTTCTCTAGGTCATCGACAACCACTTAAAGTTGTATGTATATGTGGTGTCCAAGTGAAATATGCGGACAACTTTAAGTGATCATCGATGACTTAAGCCTTTTCTCTAGGAAAATAAGCTCCTTATAAGAGTTCGATTTATTGAATTTGTAGACACTACGTGGATTGTTTAATATTTTGGGTGAAAACAGATAGGTCAGAGGTTTGGGTCTTAAAATTTGGGTGGGTTTTGATTTTTCTGAATTAAAACGTGGCACCAATCAAATAATATCATGTGGTTTTTTAAAGAGTTAAATTTGACGTGGATATATTTCTCATAGGTTAGAGGTGTTTATGAGTTTTTTCCACTCAGTAATAGTAATAACTAGTTATTCTTTGATATATAATTCTCTCATATGATACCAACAATTTCTTCACGTCAAGCATGAGTTTTCTTTTTCATTTTAACCAATAAAAAATATTCCTTTAACAATTTTTTAAAGAGTTAAATTTGACGTAGATATATTTCTCATAGGTTAGAGGTGTTTATGAGTTTTTTCCACTCAGTAATAGTAATAACTAGTTATTCTTTGATATATAATTCTCTCATATGATACCAACAATTTCTTCACGTCAAGCATGAGTTTTCTTTTTCATTTTAACCAATAAAAAATATTCCTTTAACAATTTTTTAAAGAGTTAAATTTGACGTAGATATATTTCTCATAGGTTAGAGGTGTTTATGAGTTTTTTCCACTCAGTAATAGTAATAACTAGTTATTCTTTGATATATAATTCTCTCATATGATACCAACAATTTCTTCACGTCAAGCATGAGTTTTCTTTTTCATTTTAACCAATAAAAAATATTCCTTTAACAATTTTTTAAAGAGTTAAATTTGACGTAGATATATTTCTCATAGGTTAGAGGTGTTTATGAGTTTTTTCCACTCAGTAATAGTAATAACTAGTTATTCTTTGATATATAATTCTCTCATATGATACCAACAATTTCTTCAC
>JAJOOR010000748.1:0-81668 GCA_036250505.1 Solanum acaule
AAATAAATTTAAACGACGGATAGCGTGGTTATTGTTTAATTTGTAAATAATTATTTTTAATAAAAAGCGACGGACGGCATCTCTTAGTCCGTCGCTTTTTTGGAGCGACGCTGTCCGTCGCTTTTTCTTCCGTCGTTTTTTAGCAGTTTTTTAGTAGTGCATGTTAATTATAACAGGTTCAAATCGTGGAATCAACCATTGAAATTTGTGTTAGGGTAGACTACATACATTACACCCCTTTGGTGTGCAGTATTATCCCAACCTTGTAGCGTGAACGTGGGATGCTTCCTGCATCATATTGTTCTTTTTTAATTTTGCTTATTTAATCATCTCGTAGGAAATGAACAAGCTTGACGGATACAAGCAAACAAAAGTATTGGAACAGGAGAAAATGGTTGAGTACTACAAGAACTGCTTTCTGCCGGTACTCACTTTGCAAAACTTAGATATATTTCTTTTTCCTTTTTTGGTTTGAGAATTGTATATATAGCTACCGACAGTTCACTATATATGTATTTATTTATTTTACAGATAGCTTGAAACTTCAAAAATGCATCGTCAATCTCAGGTGAAAGTTACAAGGGCTAGTACTTCGGTATCAAATATGTAATGGAGCTCTATAATATTACGCATCAGTAATAAATTTGTTCTGTATTTTTCTTTATATGTAGTTTTTGGGATTTTTATTTTCCTGCTAGAACCTAGAGAGACTTGTACTTTTATTTTATCTTAGATGTAATGTAACAGTCATGTAGTGGATATAATTTCGATAAAAAAAAGTATTTTATATTTTTTTTTTGTTATTTAATATATTTCTATGGTCTGATAAATTGTATATATTTTGTCTAATATATTTCACTAAACTATAAAAGGGAACTTCAAGTGCTCAAGCAGGTAGTAGGTCAACATGCCAGCTTGAGCACTTCGAGGGTGTTTTTGAAATTTTTGATGGTTCTTTCGTTTTAGTTTGTTTGTCTTATTTTATAGTCTTTTATATATTTTTAAAAAATTGCATAAACACTGTTTGATATAGGAGTAAACACTATTTGATAATATTAGCCTGCGACTCCAAAACATTAAAAAAAATATGGCGTCATCTGCAAAAAAAAAAGGAAATAGGTGGAGCTTTTGGAGTGACTTTCACTCCATGAAGAGTTCCTTGGTAGGAATGAGCACTTACCAAATTAAGCTGAAAGACCCACTGCTACAATGATAAAAAGATATGGGGACAGAGGATCCGTTTGTCGGAGGCGCCGTGATGAAATGATATCACCAAAATGGTTACCAACATGAGATACAATACAAACCATTTTCATAATCTTTGCAATCCAATCCGATGAAAATCCCATCTTTATCATCATATTTCTCAAGTTCCACGCCACTCTATCATAGGCTTTGCTTATGTCCGTTTTCGAAGTAACAAATCCCGTCTTTCCCTGTGTTTTACGTTTTAAATAGTGATTGACTTCAAAAGCGATCATGATGTGATCAAGAATATATCTTCGAGGGATAAATGCACTCTGTGATTCAGCAACACAATCCTCCAAGCAAGATTTCATGCGATTTTCCAACATCTTGCAAACTATACAATCAATAACAATACACAGAGAAATCGGTCTTAGATCAGAAACTAGCTCAGGTTGCTTCATTTTTGGAATCAAAATATTTTTTGTAAATTATTTCTTGTAATGATTCCATAGTTATTGACTAAATTGAGTATTGCATTCGCCACATCTTTACCAATTATAGCCCAAAAACTAGGATAAAAATTCAAATTCATCCCATCTGGACCTGGCGCCTTATTAAATGCATTAAGAAGACTGCTTCTTTCGTCTCATCAATAGTGAAAGGTCGATTCAAGGATGCAGTTTGATATGTTGTAATTTTCCCCTCAATCTTATCAAGAATCGGGTTCATGTATCCTTTCTCAGGCGTGTATATGATTCGATAAAGCTAGAGATCATGCCTTCCAAAACACCATTCCAACCATGCCATTGTTCTATTTAATCCTTAAACAAAGAAAATGTGTTCTTATTTAGCCTGCTAGAAGCCATGAGATGAAAGTATTTTGTGTTTGCATCACCTTCCTACAACCAATGTTGTTTGGCTCTCTGCTTCCAAAAAATATTTTGCTGCTCAAGGGTTTGCAAATATGTTGATTTGGTAATACTAAAAAACTGAATATGATAAGGGTCAGTGTTATTTTTATAGAGGGTCATTTGTGCCTTGGCTTGTTTCAATTTAGCCTTAAAGTGTTGCTTTTTGTTTTTCCCCCCAATCATACAAGTATTCTCCGCAGAGTTAATCATTTCATCAATAGGTAGGCCCCATCCTGTTTCCCACGCCGTCTAAACTGTCGGTTTAATGTCCATTTCCTTCATCCTAGAATTCTCAAATCTAAAAGGCTTAGCCACATAAAAAATAACTTTCAATCCCAAGTTCAAAAAAATCCATGCGTGATCTGAAGAACCAGATTTGATGTGATGAACTTTTGCCTTCGGGAAGTTAAATTTCCAATTTTAATTAGCTAATGTACAATCTAATCGTTGCCTTACCCAATTACGAATTCCCGCAACATTCCCAAGTGAATCAGTTTCCGGCATATCCAAGATTAAAAAAATTACAAAATTCACCACTTCTCTAAATCCATTTATCCTCCATTCGGGTTGTTGAATATTGTCCAATTCGTCACCATAATTAAGTATATCATTGAAGTCACCTACAATACACCATGGGAGTTGAGATTTGTCTTTGAGCGATTTAAATAGATACCATGTAACACCGTGAAAAATTTCTAAGCTAAGGCCCGAACCATTATTTATTTTCATGTGAAGTCGTGTCGGTGATTCTTAAATTGCTCATATGTGTAAAGTTCAATTATTTAGTGTTGGAATGGATTTTGATATGAATTAAGGTCACAAGAACCCCGTCACAAAGTTCAGTTGAAAGCTTCCTTACCGATTAAGTTTTGACATAAGATTCTACTTAGGTCAACTTCACATGATCATATCTCCCGGCTCATAATGAATTGGGTGTCCCATGACCTACCATATTGAAGGACTTTGAGTCTTTTTTTACACCATCAAGTTTTCCTAATTTCCAGTTCGGGGTAAGAAGTTATGGTTGTTTTACAAGAGACTTTCACATTAAAAAGGAGCTAATGGCAGCCCTGACAGGAAGTCAACCTCTTGTCAGGCAGTAAGCTGGACCGTCACACATGCAGAAATTCCAGGTGTTTCAGGTGTTCTTGACGATTACAGGTGACGGGCAGGCATCAGTAGCGTCACGCCAACAGTAGTTGGGCATATTTTTCAGATCTTGATGACGGCCTAACTATGACAGACCATCACACTCGCGACGGGTCGTTAGGACCTCCGTCAGACGCACCTGGGGTTTTGCGTTTTCTATTAATTAAGGATATCATAGTGGTTGACTAGTTCTTCCTCACGTCCTATATATGTAAAAATTTAGAGAAAGAGTAATCTAGGGTTTTTATCCTTGATTTCAAGTAAACTTGAGATGAGTAGTATCATTGAATTCTGAATTTCTATTCCTAATTATTGAGTTACGTTGATGTATATCATGTATTGAGATTCTTGAATTTATTATTCATGTATGTTTTCCGACATGAACCTTATTATTGAGTTATTTATTGAGAATCCCTTTTAACCAATCATTGTCTTAAATTGATTTTTGAGAAAAGTAAAGAAGAGTTTGGAGTAGAATCTGAAGAGATGTTTTGAGAGAGAGTATTAGGGAACTAAGTATTTCCCAAAGATATCAATTTAAAGTGAAAAAAGATAAAAATTGATTTCTAAATGATTTTATGAGTTTAGAGATATTTGAGAGCATTACCTCTATTAAGAGAATAGTTTTGAGCAATTATCTCAAACCAGAGAATGAGTGTGTTTTATAAATTTAAACATGAGTATACATATATATATATATATATATATATATATATATTATTGGGATTAGTATTGAGTACCGATATGGGGATGAGTTCAGATAACTCAAAATCCTCATAAAATATGACTTGCCAACATGGGAAAAGGATCATACTTTTTAGATGAATCCTTATTTCTTAATGGATCCACTTAGTTGAGAGGTTCTATAACCCGGCACGTTATATAAAAGTTTTGGTAGCGTTGGCAAGACGTTGTATCATCACGTAGCTCATAGTGATGAATGTCGGTTCGAGAATCTCCCGATAGAGTTAAACTGTATTTTAATATATCACTTATTATATTGAGTTCAGAGATGAGTAAGTATTTTCTAAAGCCTTAAATGATCTAACCCCTTTATTTCTTTATATTTAGCATGAATATATATTTATCTATTGCAATCCTTTTTTCAATCATTTCACTTTTGTTATATTACATACTCTTACATTCAATATACTGATGTCATTCGACCTGCATCTGTTTTTAATGTTGTTACAGGTGTTCAAGATCATCAACGGGTGCTTTATTGAACTCACTCTACACTTCAACTAGCTTTTGGTGAGTATTTTAGTATTTACTCTCTTACAAACTATAGTATTGCTATTGAGTATTTTCCAGATTTTATGAGATGAGTATTTGAGTTTAATTGATTTAATTTTATTTTGATCCTATCATTTTTGAAGTAAGTCTTTTGTTAAGTACTCAGGCAGGCCAAAGGTTTGCTTGGGGACCACAAATGGTTCTTGAGTGACGGTCACGTCTAGGGTTTAGGCTCGAGACATGACATTCCATGAGGCCCGTCTTTAGTGTGATCCTGGATAACCATAAAATCATGTAAAGCAGAATGTTGGAACTTCTGGTACATGAACATCCACATCAATAATATGCTTGTGGTAGCTAATGAGTGAGCATGAATTTTTATCCTTCCAAAGTAGCGCTAGACCTCCACTAGAGCCTATTGGATCAACAACAAACAATACTTCATAGTTTAGCTGTGCAAGGATTTGGCTTAGCGTGGACCAACCTATCTTTGTTTCTTGGACGAAAATGAGAGTGGCATGCTTAGAAGAAACCATGTCTTTCAATTTCTTAATTGTCTGTGCGTTCCAAAGCCCACAACAATTCCGAGATAGCGAGCTCATAATGGCTGGCGGGTCTGGAGTCCAGTACCCGCCGTCAACCCATTTTATGGATCAAGGACATTAAGTAGATCATTATCATTAGTTTTTTTAAGCTTACGCACGCGCTTTAGTAATTTTGATTCCCTCAACTTGTGGCCTTTTTTCCAAGTATTTAGGCCCCTTCCATCTCTGTCATATACGCTTCCTAAACAACTTCCTTATTTCTCTCCTAATAATTTTCATGATTTTGTGCCTGAGATCCTTGATTTACAAGTCAAAATTTAGGAATAGCAATTTCATGCGAGAAAATAGGATCTTTCTTATTAGGGAATTCTCGTTTCTGTTCATTGGTGGAAAGTCGAATCCATTGTGCTCCAGCCATGGGACGTGATACTTTATTGTCTGCTCTTAGCCATTAACCAAACAAATATTTTTCACGAGTTATATGTGATATGTGATACAAACCTCGACAATATTTATTTGAATGACCTACTAATCAACAAAAGAAACAAAAGGTTCCAAGAAGTTCATATTTAACATTCAGAGTCATCTGATCCCCTCCAGGAACCTTAACATGCATCTTGCACTTTAATGGTATGTGAATATCCATACGAACCCTAATACGTATATAAGTCTCTCCAAAATAAATCGTAGTTCTTGGAATCATCACGGCGAATTCACCTAAAATAATTCCACTTTCTCGCGCCACGAGTTCTGAATGCAAACCAAAGACGATATCATGGATTTGAACGCATAGTTCCATTGTCGTTAGTTGCATATGTTTGGGGATTTGATTGGGCTCCAATGGTTTCATCTAAATCATACTTTGGTTGTAGTTCCTCAGTCCGTCACTCGTGATACGGGTGAAGTCCCATTCATGATAAAGTTGGATGAGAAAATAATTGTTGCCAAGATCTTTCATTGGCATGCCTTCCCCTTGCATCCATGCTTGTGCCATGGCATCCTGAAAGAATCTCATGGTCACAAGCTTGTTAGTAAGAATGCGGAACACAACACACCACAACAACCATTTCATAGATCCATCAACAGAGTTCGTGTTTAGCAGTTCATGATAGTTCCTCGAGTACATCTCCTTTAGTGGGATAGTAAAGTTATCATTGGTTGTTTTATGATGAGGCCATCGAAGGTCAATGGAAAAGATCAATAAAGGTAGAGCAAAACTTGTCACAAGAACAAGAGTATATAATAGCTCTACTGATATTTGTGTTAGGGTAGACTACATACATTACACCCCTTTGGTGTGCAGTATTATCCCCATCCTGTAGCTTGAACGTGGGATGCTTTCTACATCATATTGTTCTGTTTTAATTGTGCTTAACTAATCATCTCAAAGGAAATGAACAAGTTTGATGGATACAAGCAAACAAAAGTATTGGAACAAGATAAAATGGTTGACTACTACAAGAACTGCTTTCTACTGGTACTCACTTTGCAAAAATTTGATATATTTATTTTTCTTTTTTTGGTTTGAAAATTGTATATATAGCTACTGACAGTTCACTATATATGCATTTTTTTTTACAGAAAGCTTGAAACTTCAAAAAAGCATCGTCAATATCAGGTGAAAGTTACATGAGCTAGTACTTTGGTATCAAATATGTAATTGAGTTATATAATATTATGTGTTATTTGTAGTTTTGATGATTTGACAAACCATGGGACCTTTTAAAGGGACCTGATCCTTGTATCAATATACGCACAAATGTCAGGCTGTCAAAAGTACAATTGGTTGGTGCACAGTCTCCAACTGTGGCCGAAACCTCGGCCAATGGCATGGCCTCGAAGGTTGTGTCTATTATTCATAAAGGTTATGTCCAATAGACACAACCTTAGTTTTTGCATCTTGAAAATTCTCAAGTATACAAGCAAAGACCATCTTGGTGAAGAATCATCCTCAAGAGCAATAGGGACCTGATTGAGCTGCAAGTTGTATAGTTGTCTTAGGATTATTTCTTCTGTACTTTCATTCTAAATTTGTTCCTAATCTATAAAGGTTTCAGATCGTTGTTTGATTTGTAAAAGTCTAAATCGTTTAGAGTTAACTAATTTAGTGGGCAGTGTTGTATCTGCTTAGTCAAATTCTAAGTCATCTAAGAGCTAGTTGATTTAGTGGGCAGTGTGGTATCTGCTTAGTTGAAGTCTAAGTTCTCTAGGGTTGATAGCTTAGTGAGCAGTGTGGTATCTGCTTAGGATCAGTAAGTAATAGAGTTATTACTTAGCTTTGAGATTAATAGCTTAATCTCATTTGGTGTTGTATCTGTGTTTCACTTTTGCTTGAAGAGATTAGTGAAAACAGTTGAAAATCATGTGTGACAGATCGTGGTTTTACTCCCTTGAGCAAGGAGATTTCCACGTAAACTGCTTGTGTGTTTTATGTTCATCGTCTATTCTTTGTTACTTTTCTTTCTGAGTCAAGGGACCTAGTATGTTGACTCATAGTAGACGCACATATTTTATCAATTGGTGTCAAAGCAGGTGCTCTCTAGCTGGTTAACACCAAGAGAGAGACTCTTGTAGAAATATGACTTCTCCACTAAACCTAGAAGAAGCACAATCGTCAACAAGACCACCTCGTTTCAATGGCCAATTCTATAGTTGGTGGAAAACACGGATGCATGACTTTTTAATGGCTGAAGACAGCAAGCTCAACGAGGCGGACAAAAGAAGATCGAGAAAAGTTATAAAGCTAAGAAGTTACAAGTGTGTGGTATAGGTTCTAAAGAATACAACCGCATCTCTGCTAGTGAGTCGGCAAAAGAAATGTGGGATTGTCTAAAAATAGCTCATGAGGGCACAGAGCAGGTAAAGGAATCAAAGGTGGATATGCTGACCACCCAATATGAGAACTTCACAATGAATGAGGGGGAAACTATTCATCACATGCATATAAGATTCTCCTCCATAACTAACGAGCTAAGAAGTTTGGAAGAACCTATCCATCCCAACAAGCAGGTCAGGAAGATTCTTCGAATCCTTCCCAAGTCTTGGGCAAGCAAAGTAGATGCCATTACTGAAGTAAAAGACCCGAAGGTTCTGACGATGGATGCTTTGATTGGTAACCTTCAGACTCATGAAATGAATAGAAACTAAGACATGTCAAAAAATGAGGTAAAGAAAGATAAGTCTCTAACTCTCAAGATCTCACCAGGTGAAATCTCCAGTGAAGAGGAAGACATGGCTTATCTCACCAAGAGATTTCAAAAATTGTGAGAAAGCGTGGAGGTTTTCGAAAGGGAGGGAACCCTCTTCGTGCAGCAAATGCAAGTGACTTATGTCACAAGTGTGGAAATGTGGGACACTTCATGAGAGACTGTATAATGCTTAATGCTGAAACCAAAGAGTATCAAAGACCTGGAGGTGAAAAGGATAAAGTAATGAACTTGGTACCCGAGAAGAATGCAAGAAAAATTGCAGTTGACTATGTTGTGAAGAAAGCTTTTGCTATCGGGGGGATTCTTTAAGTGAGTCAGGAGAATAAGAATGTATGAATGATGCATCTATGTTGGTTGTTAAAGATGATGAGAATGTGTTTGATGGATTGTTCGCCCTCACGGCAAAATCGGATGACAAGGAAGATGAAGAAAATGTAACTTTCCTTGACCTTAAACAAAACTTGAATACTTATTATGTTAGAAGGTTGAGAAATCCAATTGATGTTCTGATCGACTCTATTATAGCGTTAACTGCTGAAAAGGACTCTATGAACAACAGTCTAGATAGGTTTAGTGAAGAAAAGACAGCCTTGGCTGTCCACATATTTGTTATCGAGGAACAACTAGAAACTGAAAATCTAGAACTCAAGGAACAATTGAGCTTAATGAATGAGAAATCTGGCAAAAGAAAAGGGGAGGCCACTAGCTTGCAAATAAAGCTAGAAGCCAGTCTGAACACTGCTGAGACCAGACTTGCTCTAGCCTTGGAAAGGAATGATCAGATGGAGAGGGACCTGGTCCATCTTAGAGAAGAACTGAATTTTTTTCTAAAATGGACCAGCTCCACCAAGCTACTTTCTAACATCATCGATCAAAGTAACTACAACATGAAGGGGTTAGTTAGCTTGAACATTAGTCCTCATTATATTCCCCACAGTAAATATGTGTCTGTGTCAGATAATCTATTATGTCTTCACTGTAGTCGCAATGGTCACCTGAAAAGGGACTGCCCTGCTTGGAAAGCCTCACAAGAAAGAATTTCAGTCTACTCTAGACAGAAAATAGCGCAAAAAAGGGGACCTACTCCTATTCCTAAATCCTCAAACAGGAAAAAGACTAACCTGCCTCATTGGGCAAGAAGCACTCTTACTACGCCCTTATCAGCTTACTGGGAACTCAGATTAAAATGGTTCCCAAGTCTAACAAGTGATCTTTGTTACAGGGGAGTGAAGGAAGTAGTATTCAACGCTGGTTTATAGACAGTGGATGCTCGAAGCACATGACTGGGAAGACTAAAAACTTCATTTCACTCAAGGCACTTCAAGGTGGAGGTGTCTCTTTTGGTGATGGAAAGAAGGGGTATATTCTTGGAGTTGGCAGAATTGGGAAGTCACTTGAACATTCTATTGAAAATGTTTACTGCGTGAGTGGATTAAAATACAGTCTTCTTAGTGTTGCCCAGATTTGTAACAAGGGAAACGAGGTCAATTCTTTATCAGAAAAATGCATTGTTACCAGCTTGTCAACTAAGGAGGTGATCCTGACGGCCAGAATGCAGAAGAATATGTATGTGGCAGACCTAAACACAACTCAAAAAGATGATTTAACATGCCTCAGCGCTCAAAGTGAAAATGCCAACTTAGGACATAGGAGGCTAGGTCACGTGAGCTCTTCTCTACTGCACAAACTTGTCTCTAGGTACCTGGTTTGTGGCTTACCAAAACTGAAGTTCAGTGACAACAAAGTGTGTGATGCATGCATCAAAGGGAAACATACCAGATTTTCATTCAAGCCAAAGAAAAAAGTAAGCTCGTCAAGTGCTCTTGAGTTGATTCACATGGATCTGTGCGGGCCTGTGAAAATCCAAAGTAGAGGTGGAAAGAAGTACATCCTAGTGATTGTAGATGACTACTCAAGATTCACTTGGACCATGTTCCTCAAGTCCAAATATGAGACAACTGATGTATTGATGATATTCTTTAAAGTGATTCAAACAAATCTCAACTGCAAGATTGCAGGGATCAAGTCCGATCATAGACCTGAGTTTGAGAATGGAAGGCTTGATTGATACCTTTTGTGCAGACAACGGTATTCATCACAACTTTTCAGCACCCAGAAAACCTCAACAAAATGGTGTTGTTGAAAGGAAGAACAGAACTATAGTAGATATTGCCAGAACCATGCTCATAGAATCAAATCTTCCTCAGAACTTTTGGGTTGAAGCAGTTAACACTACATGTTACGTGACTAACAAGTGTTTGATCAGGTCTCTACTGAACAAAACACCATATGAGCTGCTCAACAACAAAAATTCCAAATTGAATTATTAAAGGGCTTTTGGTTGCAAGTATTTTGTGCTAAACAATGGCAATGATGATCTAGGAAAGTTTGATCCCAGAAGTGTTGAAGGTGTGTTCGTAAGGTACTCATCTTCCAGCAAAGCTTACAGAGTCTTCAATAAAAGAACATTATGCATTAAGGAAAGTGTTCATATGGTCTTTGATGAAGGTGGTGATTTGAAGAATCTTGAACTGAAGGACAATGATGATCTTGAGGAGCTGTTTAAAATTCGGAGATAAAGTTAATGGTCCACAAGCTGAAGGAAGTCAAAACCCTAATGGTGCTGGTTTCAGTCAATCAGGGAAGGTTAATGAAACTGACAAGTCCACTGAGGGACTTGGTCCATCCAATAATGTAGATTAGGAAGAGTCAGCTCAATCTGAGAATGATGGTTCCGAAAATGAAGAAGAACAGAAAGATCAACGTTAACCCCTGAGCTCTAAATCGGGATGGAAGCATCAATCGTCTCATCCCCTTGATAATCTTATCTCACCATTGAACTCTGGAATGCAAACCTAATCCAAGACTAGAAATTTGGTGGCTTTCTCAGCATTCATATCAAACATTGAGCCCAAAAGTGTCAAGGAAGCCCTAAAAGATGCTGATTGGGTCAATTTCATGCAGGAGGAAGTTCACTAGTTTGAGAGAAGCAAAGTATGGCACCTAGTACCTAGACGTGCAGATGAAACCATTATAGGGACCAGGTGGGTGTTCAGAAACAAGCTTGATGAAAATGGATTTATCACAAAGAACAAGTCAAGACTGGTGGTTCAGGGTTATAATCAAGAGGAAGGCATCGACTATGATGAAACTTTTGCTCATGTTGCTAGAATGGAAGTTATTACAATCCTTATTGCTTTTGCAGCCTTCATGGGATTCAAGCTCTTCCAAATGGATGTTAAAAATGTCTTCTTAAATGGAGACTTGCTGAAGGAAGAAGAGTATGTAAAACAGCCACCTGACTTTAAGGATGCTGACTGCCCAAACCATGTGTTTAAACTCAACTAGGCCCTGTATGGATTGAAACAAGCTCTTAGAGATTAGAATGAGCGGTTGTCCAGATTTCTTCTAAAAATGGATTCAAAAGGGTAAGATAGACAACACTTTATTTCTGAGAAAAAAAGAAAAGGAACTGCTCATCATCCAGGTGTATGTGGATGATATCATTTTTAAGCCACCTCTAAATTTCTGTGTGAATAATTTGCTACTTTGATGGGGAATGAATTTGAGATGAGCATGATGGGAGAGTTGAACTTCTTCTTAGGACTGCAGATCAAGCCAACCTCAAGTGGTACCTCAATCTGTCAAGAGAAGTACATAAAGGAGTTGCTAAAGAAGTTTCATATGGTTGACTCTAAGCCTATTGACACCCCCATTGGTACAAACTCAAAGATGGGAGCAGATGAGTCTGATGCTTTGGTGAATCAAACCATGTGCAGAGGAATTATTAGATCACTGATGTATCTAACAGCAAGTAGACCTGACATTGTCTTTAGTGTAGGTATGTGTGTTCAAGGATTCAAACCTGTCCCAGAGAGTCGCATCTGAAAGTAGCCAAGCGGATTCTGAGATATCTAAAGAAGACAGGGACCTGGTCCTCTTCTATCCAACAGGGGACTCCTTTGATCTGGTAGGGTATGCAGATGTTGATTTTGCAGGGTATCAGGTGGACAGGAAGAACACTTCTGGAATGGCACACTTCTTGGGGTCCTCACTCATCTCCTGGGGAACTAAGAAACAAAATTCAGTGGCTCTCTCCATGGCTGAAGGTGAATATGTAGCTGGTGCATCATGTTGTGCACAAATACTATGGATCAAGTAGTAACTTGAGGACTTTAGAGTACTCATTCATACCCTTCCACTCATGTGTGACAATACCAGTGCAGTAAACATGGGAAAGAATCTAGTCCAGCACAAGAGAACAAAGCACATTGATGTTAGGCATCACTTCTTGACCAAATTGTAGACATTTTCACAAAGGCACTTAGTAAGGATCAATTTGAAAGTAACAGGTTGAAGTTAGGGATGATGAACATGTACTGAGCTAAGTCTATCCAAAGGCATCCAATCTTCCTTTGGCTATGATTAGAAGGGCAGGTATCTTTATTACTTGTAATGCTTTGTTTAAGTGAGATCAACTATGTACCTGTTGCAGGTATACACTCATGGAAAATCACAGGAGCAAAGAATGGTCAGAACAATTCAGGAATCAAACCTCTCCTGCAAATAAGGACCTAGTCCTGACTAAAGGTTAGCACTCTCAACATTTTGCTTAAATTGTTAAATGAGAATCATTGAGATCTCCACGTATCAGTCATTGGCTTTCTGCCCGTTGTCCCATCACTTCAAGTCCAAGTGACGCGTCTACTCAGGGACCTGACACATCCTTTCATTTTCTTTTTATATCTCTTCCCTCTATTTCGTCTCTTTACTTTTCAAAACTTCTTTCTCTCAAAGTTCTCTGCAAAAAAAAAACCCTAATCTTTCTCTCTCTCCAGTACCATTTCTTCTCCTCTTTCTAATATGTCTCAATATTCTTCTTCGAAGAAAATAATGGACTCCCCAAATGAAATAGATCCAGTTACCTTCTACACATCATCCATTGTTCCCTCTCCAGCAAAAGTGTCGACTCTCTCTCCACTCAACACTAATGAAGCAAGTCCTCTTACTCCCCATTCTCCCATAGACCTCAACAAACCTGCACCCTGGTATCAACCTGGTCCCTTTTCGACTATGTTATCTGACCATTTGTTCGAGGGAGATCTTCCACTGAGTAAGTCTTCAAGGTCAAACATTATAGCCGCCAATGAAAGCATAGTTATCGAAAGTCTGGCGCAGATGAGAGAAGGGATGATACATGAAACAGGAGGTAGTTTTGCAAACGAAGAAGGAGGTAGTTTTGCAGAAGTAATTCTTGGAGATACCGAACCAGTCTTCGACCAAACACCTGAGGTTGGTCTCCATCCTTCTACTTATTCAAGCGACACTGACGAGGATGACGTTTCTCTTAGGTTGGCATTGCAAAGGAGAATGGTCCCTATTACTACTAAGGGAAAAGAAAAGGTCACAGAAGAAACTCCTAAAATGAGGCCCTTTACTAGAGCAATCTCTCAAAAACTCATGGGTGATGCTATGAAGTCAAGTGAAATAACTACGCAGAGAATCGAAGGAGAAGGTCTAGTGATATGGTATTCGAGATGCCTACAGATGATGTGGTGGATGTCTCCATCGAAGTTTCTGAAAATGAGTCTGTGGATGAAGACACTCCCTTGGTTGCTACTAAAAAGGGAAAAGGTAAACAAGTGAAGAAAACAGGCAAGGGGAAATCTAGAACATCTATAGTCAAGAAAGCTGACACTACAAAAGGAAAATGAAATGATTCACAAAAGAAGAGGGAACTATAAGAGGAAAAGAGAAACTTCCCCTGTTCTCAAGCAAAACTCTAAATAGGGACCAGGTACCAAACAAAATAAGAATGACAAGGAAGTGAGCAAGCAAACAATTGTTGATAATTTATGCCTACAGAAGGTTCTAGAAGGGAGGGTGTTTGATACTGAAATTCTTACGAAGCCAGGTATAGACTCTTTGGCTGATCTTGTGGAGATTTAATCATGGACTCACTTGTTCATGACCAAATCTCATGTTCTACATGAAAAGCAAGTTCGAGAGTTCTACTATAATGTAAAGCTTGCAGAGGATGGCAGCCTCAACACCTGGGTAGGAAATGAAAGTCTACATCTAGATGAAGAACTGTTGTGCAAAATACTAGAGGTACCCAGAAAAGGGATCAGATTTATGGTAGGAAAATCGTGCTCCAAGCAGTTTGTGAAAAAATGCTCCAAACTTTTGACATGCACCGTGCAGGTGTTCAAAAGAATATCCTGAATGGAGAGTACCAACTGTTGTTCGAGTTTGTCAATAAGGTACTTCTTTCTTGAACTGAGAAACGCGCAGTGGCATCTGTGGTTGACCTGTTTGTGATAGAATCACTCTGCAAATTTGAACCCCTCAATCTCTCAGCCCTAATGTTGGAGCATATGTACAAAACTGTAATTGAACACAAGGTCAAACATGGCATGGATTACAGGTATTTCCTCACTAAAGTATTTAAACATCTGAACATTCCAGTGGGACTAGGTACCGTTGGAACTGCCAAACAATCCTTCTCTGTGAATACTTTGGTAGAGTGTGAGTGCATTGAAGGAAGAGCTGGACCACTGAGCAAGATGTCTCAGTTGGTAATGGAACAAAATCAACTGAAGCACAAATTGGAGGATATGATTGTGCTTGTGAGTAACAAGGATGCATAGATTGCCTTACTGTAGGCTCAACTGCTCAAAGCACAGATTGAGGGACCTGGTACTAAAGAAGCCAACGCTCTGAGGTCAGAGAATACTGCCCTCCTGGCCAAAAATGTTGCTCTTCAAGAGAAAATGATTAAAGAACATGATGCAGCAAATGATCGGCTTACTCTTGCCATTAAGTCCCTCTCTCCTCAGCTTCCCTCTACATAGTCCCTTTCATATCCTTTTTGTGTCTTTTTTTTGTGTGGACAGTGTCTGGGGTTCTCATAATCAGTTTAATTTTAATATATTGAATTTTATCCTTTGTGCAATGAAGTTGGTTCCTATTTTATTGTGATTAAATCTTGTTTAATCCTGTTTTTTTTTCTATGTATGTGTTGCCCTCGGCTATGATCTCACTTTGCAAACTTACTTGTAATGCTGGTTTACTGCGTTTCTTTTTTATAATGCCAAAAGGGGGGAAAATGTTGGTTGCTTAGGTTGGGGAAGGCAGAACAAAGTGGCGGCAAGGCAGGTTGACAGAGGGAATGAATAAGCGACAAAGGTGACAGGGGGAATGAAAATGAAGGCATTTGTGTGGAGTTTGTCATCATCAAAAAGGGGGGCAAAATGTTATTTGCGGTTTTTATGATTTGACAAACCATGGGACCTTGTAAAGGGACCTGATCCTTGTATCAATATACACGCAAATGCCAGGATGTAAAAAGTACAATTGGTTGGTGCACAGTCTCTAACAGTGGCAGAAACCTCGGCTAATGGCATGGCCTCAAAGGTTGTGTCTATTATTTATAAAGGTTATGTCCAATAGACACAACCTTAGTTTTTGCATCTTGAAAATTCTCAAGTATACAAACAATGACCATCTTGGTGAAGAATTATCCTCAAGAGCAGCAGGGACCTGATAGAGCTGCAACCAGTCTAGTTGTCTTAGGATTATTTCTTTTATGCTTTCATTCTAAATTTGTTCCTAATCTATAAAGGATTCAGATCGTTGTTCGGTTTGGAAAAGTCTAAATCGGTTAGAGTTAACTAATTTAGTGGGCAATGTTGTAGCTGCTTAGTCAAATTCTAAGTCATCTAGGAGCTAGTTGATTTAGTGGGCAGTGTGGTATCTGCTTAGTTGAAGTCTAAGTTCTCTAGGGTTGATAGCTTAGTGGGCAGTGTGGTATTTGTGTATGCTTAGTAAGTAATAGAGTTATTACTTAGCTTTGAGATTAATAGCTTAATCTCATTTGGTGTTATATCTGTGTTTCACTTTTGCTTGAAGATATTAGTGAAAACAGTTGAAAATCATGTGTGACAGGTCGTGGTTTTACTTCCTTAAGCAAGGAGGTTTCCACGCAAATTGCTTGTGTGTTTTATGTTCATCATCTATTCTTTGTTACTGTTCTTACTGAGTCAAGGGACTTGTTTTGTTGACTCATAGTAGACACACATACTCTATCAATTGATATCAGAGCAACTCTTGTAGAAAGATGACTGCTTCACTAAACCTAGAAGAAGGACAACCGTCAACAAGACCACCTCGTTTCAATGGCCAATTCTATAGTTGGTGGAAAACAAGGATACACGACTTTTTAATGGTTGAAGACAGCGAGCTGTGGGACATTGTGCTAGATGGACCCTTCATCCCAACAACAGAAGTGAATGATGGACAAATTACAAAAGTTGTTCGAAAGATCACCAACAGTACAACAAGGCGGACAAAAAGAAGATCGAGAAAAGTTATAAAGCTAAGAAGCTCCTAGTGTGTGGTATAGGTGTTGAAGAATTCAACCGCATCTCTGCTTGTGAGTCAGCAAAAGAAATATGGGATTGTCTAAAAATAGCTCATGAGGGCACAGAGCACGTAAAGGAATCAAAGGTGGATATGCTGACCACCCAATATAAGAACTTCACAATGAAGGAAAGGGGAATTATTCATGACATGCATACAAGATTCTCCTCCATAACCAACGAGCTACGATGTTTGGGAGAACCTATCCATCCCAGCAAGCAGGTTTGGAAGATTCTTCGAATCCTTCCCTAGTCGTGGGCAAGCAAAGTAGATGCCATTACTGAAGCAAAAGGCCTGAAGGTTCTGACGATGGATGCTCCGATTGGTAGCCTTCAGACTCATTAAATGAATAGAAACCAAGACACGTCAAAGAATGAGGTAAAGAAAGTCAAGTCTCTAGCTCTCAAGACCTCAACAGGTGAAATCTCTAGTGAAGAGGAGGCCATGGCTTATTTTACCAAGAGATTTCAAAAAATTTTGAGAAAGCATGGAGGTTTTCGAAGGGGAGGGAACCCTCTTCGTGCAGCAAATGCAAATGACTTATGTCACAAGTGTGGAAAGGCGCGACACTTCATGAGAGACTGTCCGATGCTCAAAGTTGAAACCAAAGAGTAGCAAAGACCTGGAGGTGAAAAGGATAAAAGAATGAACCTGGTACCCGAGAAGAATGCAAGAAAAGTTGCAGTTGACTATGTTGTGAAGAATGTTTTTGCTGTCTGGGGGGATTCTTCAAGTGAGTCAGGAGAATCAGAATGTCTGAATGATGCATCTATGTTGGTTGTTAAAGATGATGAGAATGTGTTTGATGGCTTGTTCGCCCTCATGGCAAAATCGGATGATGAAGAAGATGAAGAAAAGGTAACTCTCGTTGACCTTAAACAAAACTTGAATACTTATTATGTTAGAAGGTTGAGAAATCTAGTTGATGTTCTGATCGACTCTGTTATAGCGTTAACAGTTAAAAAGGACTCTATGAACAACAGTCTAGATAGGTTTACTGAAGAAAACACAGCCTTGACTGTCCACATGTATGTTATCGAGGAACAACTAGAAACTGAAAATCTAGAACTCAAGGAACAATTGAGCTTAATGAATGTGAAATTTGGCAAAAGAAAATGGGAGGCCACTAGCTTGCAAATAGAGCTAGTAGCCAGTCTGAACACTGCTGAGACCAGATTTGCTCTAGCCTTGGAAAGGAATGATCAGATGGAGAGGGACCTGGTCTATCTTAGAGAAGAACTGAAAAATTTTCTAAATGGACCAGCTCCACCAAGCTACTTTCTAACATCACCAGTCAAAGTAACTACAACTTAGGTAGCTGGAACATTAGTCCTTCTTATAATCCCCACATTAAATATGTGTCTGTGTCAGATAATCTATTATGTCTTCATTGTGGTCACAATGGTCACCTGAAAAGGGACTGCCCTACTTGGAAAGCCTCACAAGAAAAAAATTCAGTCTACTCTAGACAGAAAATAACACAAAAAAGGGGGACCTGCTCCTATTCCTAAATCCTCAAATAGGAAAAAGACTAAGACTAACCTGCCTCATTGGGCAAGAAGCACTCTTATTACGCCCTTATCAGCTTACTAGAACTCAGATTAAAATGGGTTCCCAAGTCTAACAAGTGATCTTTGTTACAGGGGAGTGAACGAAGTAGCAGTCAGTGCTGGTTTATGGACAGTGGATGCTCGAAGCACATGACTGGGAAGACTGAAAACTTCATTTCACTCAAGGCACTTCAAGGTGGAGGTGTCTCTTTTGGTGATGGAAAGAAGGGGTATATTCTTGGAGTTGGTAGAATTGGGAAGTCACTTGAACATTCTATTGAAAATGTTTACTTCGTGAGTCGATTAAAATACAGTCTTCTTAGTGTTTCATAGTTTTCGGTAAAATCATGTAAAGCGGAATGCTAGAACACTTGGTAAATGAACCTCCATAATAATAATATGTTTGTGGTAGTTAATGAGTGAATATGATTTTTTTTCCTTCCAAAGTAACGCTAGATCTCCACAAGAGCCTACTCGATCAACAACAAACAAAGCTTCATAGTTTAGTTATGCCCGGATTTGGTTTAGCGTGGACCAACCTAACTTCGTTTCTTGGAGGAAAATGAGACTGGGATGCTTATAAGAAACCATGTCCTTCAATTCCTGAATTGTTTGTGAGTGCCCAAGCCCACAACAATTCTGAGATAGGGAACTCATAATGTCTGGCACATCTGGAGTCTCGTACCCGCCCATCAGCTCATTTTTTATATCAAGGATAATAAGTTGATCATTATCAGTAGTTTTGTTAAGTTCCTGCAATTTATTAATTTTGATTCCCCTAATTCGTGGCCTTTCTTTTGCAAGAATTAAGGGTCCTTCCATCTCTGTCATATGCACTTCCTTAACAACTTCCTTAACAGTTTCTCTAACCATTGCCTTAGTCGAAAGAAGTTTTTCAAAACTAATCAATAATCTCTCAAGAGAGATTGAATGGATAAGCTATATTATCAATTGAAAATGAATTATTATAACAAATCGATTATAAAACAATAACTAATAATTTCGCATCTAAAAAAAACTAGAAAAGTAGATTTTAAATAAAAGTATATATGGTGAAACAAATAAAATATTAGGGCCCCTCCCTTAAATTTCGTTTTAGGTCTCCAATCTTGTTAAGTCGGCCCTGATCATTGGCCTAGTTGCTCTTTATCCACATCACTTGAGTTGAAAAATGAAAAAAAATATAAACTTGTTAAGATAATATATATATCTATTTATGAAGATAAATACTACTTAAATTGATCTCACTTATTAGTTGAAATAAGAAAAATCACATACATAGACTTGTTCATGTCAATCGATCCTCCTAACCTACATTCATATACACAACAAAGTTAGACTCCTAACCTACATTCATATGCACAAGAAAGTTAGACGATACATACATTTTTACTCATGCAAGTTATAAATAGGTGATATATTTTGATAGAGGATTATCACCACTTGATCCAACTTGAACGTAACGATCTCATATCCATGTAAATGCATTTAAAACATGAAAAGTATTTTTTTTTTTGACAAAAATGATATAATTAAAATGCATATATATATTTGAATAGTTCTTTTTAGTGAATGTGAATAATGTATTTTTGAAATTGCTAAAATACACAACTCTCGAGTGGCAGTGTTTGTAGACCTACACTCTCACTTCTAAATAAGAAAGATAAGAAGAATATGTATATATACTGATCAATCACATGAGAAAGTTACGGGTGCTAGTACTTTGGTATCAAATATGTTATGGAGTTCTATAATGTTATGCATCAGTAATAAATTGGCCATGTGTTTTTCTTAATCTGTAGTCTTTGGGATTGTATTTTCCTTGTAGAGCCTATAGAGACTTGTATTTTTACTTTATCATAGATGTAACTGTCACACCCCGAGCCTACACTCTGGACGTGGCCGGCACTCGAGAACCATTGTTGGCCCCAAGCGAACCCTTGGCCTGACTCAACTCTCAGCGGAAGACTTACTCAACATTAGATGAACTCAAATGTAAAATTTTAACTCAAATGTCTCAAAATAAATACTCAGAATATTTTAAGTAAAACATTCACTGGCCAAAAGAGGCAACTCAAGTCTCAACATTAACAATGGAACGAAATAGACTCATGAACTACTACTGTCTATCTATGAAGCCTCTGCTAACTAGGATGGACGAGGGACAGGACCCATGACATCCAAATAACAAAACTGAAATGTAATTCAAGGTGAAACCCTCCGGAAAGCAAAGATGCTCATCACTCTAGCTGGAACACGACTGGATCAACGGAGCGCCGGTTGATGATCCTGATTTCCTGTATCTACAGCATGAAAGATGCAGTCCAAATGGCGTCAGTACATGGAATGTATGAGCATGCAAGGGAAAATCTAAAACATGACATAAGCTTGAATTGGAACTGAAGAAACAACTTACCTCATCTCAACTTAACTCAACCTCACCTCAATTCAATATAAAAGCAATAATAAAGATGCAATATAAAGAAAGCTCTTAAAACAGGAGATAACAACTCAATGTATTTAAAAATACAATAATAACTCAGTTTGTATGTAAAAATACAAAATAACTCTATTTGGGAGATTCTCTAACCGACAACCATCACTATGAGCTATGTGATGATACATTGTCTCGCCCATGCTGCCAGAACTATCCTATACCTTTTCGGAGTATAAGACATCATCAACTAAGTGGATCCACTAAGTTATGCTTAAAAGCAATAAGGAATCATCTAAAAAGTATGACCCTTTCTACCCACGTTGATTATATGGTTTATGAGGACTTTGAGTTGTATGAACTCGTCCCCATATCAATGCTCAATACTACTCCCAAAAATATAACTCAGCTCATATGTTTAAAAACATTTCCTCATCCTCAAACTTTGAGATTATTACTCAAAAGATTCCTCTTAAAAGAGACAGTACTCAAAACTCCTCATGAACTCATTTAGAAATCGATGTTTCCCCTCATTTTAAATGAAAAAAAAAACATTTACTCTTTGGGAATACTTAGTTCCCATATATTCATTTTGAAAAATGAAACTTAACTCTACTCATCCTCATACTCAAATACTCAAGTCTTAAAACAAGTTTTAAAAGTTTATAAAAGACTTCTCACAATGACTCGAAAGACTCTCTCGAACTTGACTCTTAACTCTATCTTGAATTTTAATTATGAATTCAAGAGTTATGATTTATGATATGAAGGATCTCGTGATGATTAAGTGGGGTTTAGATAGTCAATAAAAAGAAACGAAAGAATATACTAACGGAGAGCAAAGGCGCGACACGAAGAAACATTAAAAAAAAAATCACGAAATAAATTTTGGGACAGTAGAGTCCATGTCCTCTCCGCGACGCGGAGAGAGGGTACTTTTCTGGGGAATGGAATTGGGAGAATGTCCGCGACGCGGACCTGGGCACTTGTTTCTGCCCGATCTTTTCTTCCTCTCCCAAATTCGATTTAACTCATACCCACTGAAAATTCTAAGGTCAAAATTCTCGAATTTTTATAACCCAGAACAATCTCAGCGAAACCCACGCAAGAAACTATCAATTTACTCAACTCATTCGCAACTCTCACCTCAAGAACTCAACGAGAACTTCATTATCAAAGAACGAAGCACAAAACCTCAAGAACTCAAAGCATTCACCCAAGAATGAAATTACGGATAAAAATCACATGATTGGCGTGTGGGTGAACTAACCCAACACTATGAGAACTTACATACCTCTATTTGGCGAAACAAATCCTTGATTCACAAGAAATCTCGATCGCTCTTCCTTTTCTCCTCTTTTCTCTTCTTGAACTCTCTTCTAAAACCCTAAGCGTATTTTAGGATTGTGAAAACTTACCCAAATCAATTTAGACCCCTAAACTATTACTAAAAATGTTTAAAGTTGATGGGGTAAGTAAAAGACCAAAATACCCCTCATTAATTCTGGTAAATTCCTTACTGGACAAGCTGACTTCAAACGGGCATATCTCCCTCATCCGAACTCAAAATTTAGCAAACTCGGTGGCGTTGGAAAGAGGATTCAAAGAACTTTCATTTGATATCTTATGGCCTACCTAACTTATCCTGTATTGAAAGTTATGGTCGTTTGAAGTTGACTCAAAACTCACAACTTAAGCATAACTTGCCAAATTCTCAATTTGGCTCTTTCCAAATTAGTTCTTTCTAAATTTAGGTTTTTCTAAAACCGAGGTGTTACAGTAGCAGTCATGTAGTGGATATTTTTCTCCCCGTGATTTTACAGATATTCATTCAACTTTTATTTTTCGATTTTACCTTGCCTTATCTTATGGTATGAAAAATGCCCTCGTCGTCTGAAAATTCGACTACTTCTACCCTTAATTGAATACATGAGGCCAAATCTAGACAACGAAAGGGTTCATTCAACTTTTATTTTTCGATTTTACCTTCCGTTATCTTATGGTATAAAAAATGTCCTCGTCGTCTGAAAATTGGACTACTTCTACCCTTATTTGAATACATGAGGCCAAACCTAGACAACAAAAGGGTGAAATGGAAATATGCAATCAAAAAAAACTTGTCTTTTTTTTATTCATATCTTAAAGTATCCAACACAATATTTTATCAAAATTCATAAATTCCAAATCTTATATTTGCAAAGAATGTAGTTTTATTTGCAAACAGGTGACATAAAGTTCACATGTGCTCTCTTGAAAAGGACAAGATAAAAAATTGTACAAATATCACATCAAAGTACAATCAAAATAAATGCAATATTATTCATATGATAAAAACTATTCAACTGCCAACCTTGTTGGCCCTCCAAGTTCCATCTCCACCTATAGATTTAGAAGTCTCATAATTTAGGTCTTCTAAGTTGTTTGATGCATTAATAATTTACTCCTTCCATTTTATTATATTTGTTAGGTTTGAAACAAAATATAATCCACTATTTTTTAATCTAAGGCCATGTTAATTTAAGTGGCTTTGATTTACTACTTTTATTAATTTAATTTGTTTTAATTCGTTCAGATTCAATTTAGTTTACCAAGTTGACATGTAAGGATTAAGTAAAATGATAAGTTTTTGGGCTTGCTACGAATTTTTAACAATTGATTGAAAAATATAAGGGAAATAAACATATTTTAAAGCAATACACATAGTAACTTGTAAAAGTTTGAACCTTATGCATAATTTATGGGTTTGAACTTATAAATATTTTAACTCAATAAATTATTCTTTTGGTTTGAACTTTAAATGTTTGAACCCCATGAATTATTAGTACGATTCATAACTTTACTAAATCTTGAACTTCATGAATCGTTTTTTATTTTCACTTGTCAAAACTTTGAATTCTAATATTATGTGTCGAAGTTATTTCGTATTTTATTAAGAAAGTAGTCAAAAATATACATAAAGTATCATTTTTTTCATAAGTTTCATACTTAAACTATTAATTGTTTACATTTTTTATCTGAATTATTACCAACTATATAATGATGTCATTTTTTGATAAACCTTCACCTTTTATTTATACCAAATGTGAAGAAAAATCTAAGCTTCGAGCGAAACATACATATTTCATACACAAACATTTGAGCCCAAAATATTTAAGCCATTAGTGATATATACACATTTCATACACAAAATTTTAACATTCAAAAATCTGTGAAACGAAACGTACTAAGCTAAGCACGTGACCTTATTTCTCTAACTTTACCATAAAACCCTCGTCCCTCCAAAAGATTTTTCAGTTTACATTTCAACCCCCAAAATATATATTTTTCACAGAAAAAACAGAGCGAAACCGAAGCAGAAGATTAAGGAGGAACTGTTGAATGGGATATGGAAATTTAGCCCTTCGATCATCCGAAATGCCCTAGATTCCCATTTGATCCAAAGCTCCTCCACAAATGACGGTTAAAAATTCTCCTTTTTTCCCCAATTTTGAGCCCAAAAGGTACATTTTCTTACACTCTTTCCCCCTTATTTCAATATTAAATAAGCTCGCATTATTAACATTTAGGAATTTTGATGTTTTGGGTCGTAACCAAACACGTAAAAATCTGTATGAGTTAATGGGGTCTTGTTATTTTTTATTGTTTAAGTATATTTTGTACGTTTAGTTCTTGAGCTATACAGGTGTAAGTAAACCCGAAATAGAAAGGAATGTGTATGCATGGGAAATTTACACCTGGTATTTGAATTTAGGGGAAAAGAAGCAATTTTGAGGTTTTTTTTTTTTTTTAATGAATGTGTAGCGAGTTAACTCATTTTTTTGATTGATGATGATGACTCATTAGTTGGTTAACCATTGATACATCAGAATTTAGGGAAAAGAATCAGTTTTGAGGTTTTTTTCTGATGAAATGATAGCGAGATACCGCATCGATTGATCAGTTATTGCTAAATCATAGCTATCTGTAAATGTTTCTTTGAGTTGTGAGTTAAGGGATAGAGATAGATTCAAGATTTTTTGCTGATTTGCTGGATCTTTCTAGGTTTTGTTTCTCTTTATAAGAAGTCATGTTAGGTTTTAGAGGCATCTGATTATATTTATTAGAATTGGGGGTGAACCTTCTCAGCACCAAAAACTTGGTGGGAGGAGGTAATGAGTTGGTGAGAAGAATGCTCTTCATGTCAATTGGTGTAGGTGTTTTTGATTGACTTTACGTGAGGAGCAAAGAACGACATGGGCTGTAGGGTCAGAGACTTTAATGAAGTATGTTGTTATCCTTCTTGAGTAAGCGTTCATTGGATGTTGATGCCAGGTAAAAGTGTTTTGGCCCTTCACAAATTAATTTGGTTAATTGCTCGATAGAAGCGCATGTTTGTACATTTCAGCAGCATTTGACTGTTGTGTATATTTTGTGTGTGCCTCTTTTTTTCTTTTCTTTTTTTGTACACTACTTTCATGCTACTTTTCACCCAAAGAACAGTTGGTTTTCTGTACTTGGCGATTAAACCTTTTTTTTTATATGTATATCTTTAAGTAAAACTAATAGAAATGTAAAACAAACTCTTTTGTTGTTTTGGCAGGGATGCATATGGATTTACTGTGAGACCACAACATCTTCAAAGATACCGAGAGTACGCAACTATATATAGGGTAATTGCTAGGTGTTTTCCCTGCTTCCATTAGTCTCTTGCTATTGGTATTTATCGAATGATTGCAAACTTTATAGTAATTCATAGTGAACCCTTATTTTCTTAACACTAGATATGATATATATTAAGCAAAAGGAAATATAATGGAGAAAATGAGAATATTTGAAGAGATATCATTTTTCTTATAATCCTTCTGTTTTTTTTTTCGTTTTATTATAATTGTTATGTTGCTTCCGTTTAAGGAGAAGCTCAATTGCATATCCGTAGATATTAAGCTTCGTTCCTGACTCGCTTAGACCGTGTATCTTTGGCATTCTTCTGCACTCAGGATTTTCTAACTAAATTAAAATAACTGTTCTTGTTTGGCTTGCAAAGATATACAGAAATGTCATCCGCACCTTAAAGTTTTCACTAGGCTACTTTACCTTGTTTTTAACATTATACAGTGGACCCTTGGGTTCTTCATTGCAACTCAATTGGAAGTGAAATTAGTAGAAGAAATTCAAAAGCATCAAGAATTTCTCGTCTGAATGAACTGAAGAACTTCTAAATAGTGGTTACAGTTAAGAGTATAGGTTCTACAGAAATATGTTCTCCTCCTAAAGTATATTTCTATAAAACAAAACACAATAGGAATTATAAGATAGCTATGCTTATGCTATCAGGAGCAAGGAATACAGAAAAGAGCAGATGAAATACCACATTACCATTTCTAAAGGATCTTGAAGAACTGAACTGTTCTCTTTTTAATTATGGACCCAAGACTTCAACTTAAGTTTGGGGATTTACTAAAATAAAATACTTTGTTGAGCTGAAGTATATTTGACTGCTTTACGAGGTGCCATAGTAGGGGTGGTTACATTAGGAGCTTTTGCAGTTTCTGCCCTTTAAGAACAAGGGTAGAATTGTTTGTTAGTTTTGGTGCACACATGAAGTTATGTCTGTATAGAAGATTGGGTGACATTTGGAGAGAAATATTATTGTGTAGGTTCTCTATGTTTTGGCATACGGCTTGTAAATAGAGTTTTTCTCACATTAATAATTATTTACCTTATCAAAAAAAAAAAAAAGGAAAAAAAGAAATGAAAAGAACAAAGGTAGAAAACAGTAATAGTCTGGCAGAAATGCACACAGTCTGTTCAATCATCTGGTTTGTCACTAGAGTATTCCTAATATACTTTAATATGTACATTTTAGGAAGAGGAAGAAGAAAGATCAGAGAAGTGGAAGGGCTTTCTTGATAACCAAGAAGAATCAAGTCAGCCACATGCTTCAGAGCAGTTGGACGTCTGGACTGTGGATTTAGAAGTTATAAACCAGCAGCAAACGGTTCCTGCTCAAGCATCTCAAGAAGAAGGCAATGATCCAGTGGGAGAGAATCCAGTTTCAGACATTAAAAGGGAAAGTGATCTTAAAAGGGAGTTGCCAGCTTATCTACCAGAAAAATCATGTCATGCTTATACGTGGTCTGAAATTAGAGCATCATTGAGTCTCATTGATCATTTGATGAGCTTTCGTGTGAAGAAGACACCAAAGACGAAAGTTAAATTGTCAACTGATGTTCATAATCATCTTGCAACTATTAAAGAGCCAGAGGAGTCGGAAGAAGAAAATGGAGAAGAACGTTCTGTCAATGAAGAATTGGGTGATGGTAGTGCTGACAGTGGAGTTTCTCCAGAACTTTCCTTTCCTTGGAAAGAGCTAGAGTTCCTTGTTCGTGGAGGAGTTCCAAGGGATCTTAGGGGAGAGGTATTGCCTGACATCTCTACCAGTTTAATGGTTTACTGAAACTCAATATCATAAACTATCTTGTAGCTAAACCCAATTGATTTTCCAGGTATGGCAAGCTTTTGTTGGAGTCAGAGCACGTCGACTGAAAAGATATTACTTGGATTTGCTTGATCCAGAAAGTGATACTGGTGATGGTCAGGAGCATGATGGATCATCATTGGCTGAAGAGAACAAGAGACCGAGTAAAGAAAGCATTCATGTGCCAGAGAAATTGAGAAAGCAGATTGAGAAGGTCATTAGATGCATGGGCCCTGGACTTTATCGTTCAGTCTTTTCAATTTGTAGGTGCTACTTCTTTTTAGGGTCCATTCTGGTTGGTCATTCAACAATTTTGTAACAGATACTTCTGATATAATCTTCATCATCTTCAACCTTTTTTGAGTTTCCCTTTTCCACTTGTCCATAATCAAAACTTACCAAGTTTATCTCATTTTGAGCATCCTCCCCACTAATACATTTCCAGCTTCCAATGGATGTTCATCCTCTTTGACTCAAGTGTAGAATATCTACTTTCAACCTTTTTATTCTTCTCTTTGCCTTTTCTTTTCATTTCTTCTCTCTTTACTGGCATAAAACTGGGCACACATATCTGCATGTACATTATTACTTCCATTTCATGTTTGCTCACGTTACTCTTTAGGCTAATGCATCGGGTATTTTCAGGATCTTCCGCGAACCTTTCCTGGACATCCTGCACTAGATGAGAGAGGTCGAAATTCCTTAAGGCGTCTACTTATAGCATATGCTCGACACAATCCAGATGTGGGGTATTGCCAGGTATGGTGTGGCATTTTTGCAGAAGTATTCCTTTATCATTTCTTTCGTTTCCTCAATGTTGGTTTCAAATCATGATATTAGTATGATGAAGGAAGCTATTAATTGTGCCTAGTTGACATGCTAGATGAGGATATCTTCCAAAATTATTAGTGCTTATGTAACACTTGAAAAATTGGTATAAAATGGAGAGAACATGTTGACAAATGTGGAAACCGTGAGTTGTGGAGCTAAAGCTGTTGATTGAATACAACTAAATATATGGGCATTAATGTTTGGATATCTCGTTCCCACTATATGATTTTTCCTGTTATTGTGTTTCGATATGTTTGGCCCATTTTTGTAAATAGCAATCAATATCCTTGGGCCTTTTTCTTTACCAGCTTATTTTTCCATATTTAAAAGAATTCCAGCGTATAATGATCTAATATTTCTTATTATGGTCTTAAATATGTGATCTCCTTTTTGTTTTTCCCCCTTTGCTATGTGGTCTTGATTTGACCTCTTTCCAATAGGCTATCTCACTTTTTATGCACTTCAATTTGTTTGAATACATGCAGGACTAGTTTGTTGGTAACAACCTAGGACTCAATTCTCATTTGATTCAATTCATAATGTTGTAGTCTTTATGCCGACGGGGTCATTTTAGATGGAGGGAGTACTTGTTACGCTAAGTAAAAAAGTATTACACATGCCATATTATGGTTGAAGGTTGTGGTCATGATTAAGAAAAAGATTTAAGATTGTGGGACTTGTTTGCAATCAAGGCAGAAGGAGAGCATTTGGCAGTGTTCTACACCCCCATCATGTGGGTGGGATGAGGGAATAGGGAAATTAAGACTGGTGTAGGTTCATTTGCCTATGGTAAGGGTAATGTTAAGTAGGGCTGACAAAATTAGTCCATGAAATATGACCCTTCCAACCTGCCCGAGTTCGGGTCGGTCATTGACCCGCGCATTTATTAGCTCAGTAAAAAATGGAAAAATATGTGATCCATATCGACCTTATCAAAAATTTTCTAAAAAGATATTTTTTATTTGATATTTTATATAGAGCCATAATGAAGGGTTGGGTTATGACCCAGTTTTTAGTCAATTTCAGTCTAACCCATTCCAACACGAGTAACTTTGGGCGAGTCAATAACCTGTCCATTTTATTAACTCAGCTCATTTTGACCCGTCCAAATCCAGCCCAACCTGCCCATTTGACACCCCTAATGTTAAGCTAGATGAGGTTGCTTGTTCCAAATGGAGTTGTAGGCCTGGAAACCATTTCAGCCATAGCATAGACTCAGTTGACAGAAATTAATGTTCAACAAGGTATAGGAGAATCTCCATATAACTTAGAGAATCTTTATGTCATGTTATCAAAGTTGTTATTATCCTTGCTTTCTTTAATCACAGATAGTAAACTTGTTGATAGATTAGGACTGCTCTTTAATCTCCATCAGATCCATATATTGTATGTCCAGTTAATCAGCTCACCTGATTTAGGTATTCTGATTTCACCAAGCCCAAGAACGAGAAGCCTGTGAGAATTATGCATCAAACTCAAAAGCTTAAGGCTATAGGTGCAGTAGATCAGGATCTTTATTGTTGCAGACCTGATAAACAAATAAAAAGTCCTCTCTAACGACTTATTTTCAGATTAAATATTCATAAATTTCAACATGGAAGCAGAGTAGGCAGAGTTCCTAAGATCAAGTTCCATAGCCACCCATTAACAAAAATCTTTCTTGTGCTTGGTCTGTACCCACACAAAAGAATCATACCATGCATGAGGGGTTGTTCGTGCTGCAGAAACGAAGGTTTTGGAATTTTGGCAAATTAAGTTTCTCCTCGGTAATCCAATGACACTTAAAAGAGTGTGATAAGAAAGAAGCACAATCCTGGTGGCTTTTTGTGAATACACTTGTGCCTTCAAGTTTTCATAAAAAATGAGATGGAAGAGAATACCTTGAAATTCCATAGTAAGAAAGGGAAGAAAATGAGATGGGATGCACTCATTATTGTGGCTATGAGTTTTAAGAATACGACGGTGCATTGTCTAAACCTGATTTATTTTTCCTTAACAGCCTACAAGATCAGATGGAAGTAGTTACCTTTGTGGTGGTACTTATTCTTTTCGTTTCATTGGCGTGCATGAAGTTTAATTGTCTGTTTTCTCCTCCTGCATTCTAAGTTGGATGTCCATAACTGTAGAGATGAAAACTTGATCACTTGTCCAAGCTATCCTTTTCCATAGTAAGTTCATCTGTTCTGTTATCTTCTTGCAGGCAATGAACTTTTTTGCTGGTATCTTGCTTCTAATGATGCCAGAAGAAAATGCATTCTGGTAAGTTCCCAGTGAAACTTCTTATATCTTCTTTTCACATGGAATGTCTATGTATACCCTGGCCCCTGGGAGCAAATGAAGTTCTTTAATTCCATGCCAAAAGTCTTATGCACGTCCAAAGTTTGTAAAGATTACACAGGATTTTGAGAAAGTATTCTATTCAAATATTTACTTAATTTTTCACTAGCAATGGTGCATCTATTATGTGAGTTGGAGAGTAGGGTGAATAACCCTACCAACAAGTCTAAGGAAGTCCAGTTCTCATTATTTCTTGAGTATGATATTTGGTTCCATCTGATGAATGATCAAAAGCTAGTCAACAATAACTGTGAGCTTGCAATAACTCTGGTGCAAGCTCACAGACTCATAGCAGAACATTAAGGAGACCAATTGTTAGCATATACTTATCTAAAAACAATTGTTAGAATATCAAGTGAATATTTGTCTAGATTAATACACATCTAGATTCATTGTATTTGGCTAAGGTAAATCTTATATTCTTCATTTTAGAAAAAGGAAGAACTTGTGGAATTTTCTATAGATGCTTTCTTTGAAATGTTAACTGTAGGATATTTGATTACCTTATTAGCGGATTAATTACCTATTTTATGGTGTATAACAGAACACTCTAATATAGGGAGCACCTCTGTACATTCTTAAACAAGTCAATGAGAAGCTTTTCTATTTCCACATGACATCTCATCTAAAAGATTAACTTTCTTCAGCATGGTCTCAACACATCTACGATCTTGTTAGAGACTCAAACAACTTTTGCTACCGTCAGGCATGCTGCCAAAGTGTGTTCATCTGACCAATGTTATCTTCTACTTTTTCAATTTTTCAAAGGAATACTAAAATTAATTGTATGAAAATAGAAAAGCTTCTCATTGACTTGAATTAAATAATGTAAAAGAGGTGATCCTTATATAGGAATCTTAGACTATGTATAATATGATAGGTTGATAATGTAAAAGAGGTGCTCCTTATATAGGAATATTAGACTATGTACAATATGTTAGGTAATAAATCCCTACGCTAATAAAGTAAGGTAATTAAATACAAAATATCCTAAAATGTCCTATAAGATTTTCCTTATTCAAGGACAATTAATCTAATGAGTGCAATGAATCTCGCTGGAGATGGAAACATAAAAGAACATTTATGAGTGCACGAGGGTTTTCTTCGAACCATCACTTTCACACTGCTTACTAGTTCAATAAACGATTTCAATTGATTTACAAATCTAGGCAACAGAAAACATCATTAAAGACATAAGATGAAAACAAAATGACTGACTTAATGGACGATTGAAGACCAACAACAATTGACTTAATAACAAAGAAAAGACTCGACCGTATTAAAAGACTTGATAGCTTCCTCCAAACATAAATCCAAATTCAAGAACTCCAATGACCACCTCCATGATAATTATGAGTTTAAGAACTCTCCTCCTCTTCTTGCTCAAGGACACATTTACCTTTTCTTTCCTTTTTAACTTTGTCCAATCGCGACTTGAAATCCATGTACTGCTCCAACATGTGTTTTTCTGACAGTATTTCTAAGCGAGGGTGCTTTACTTCTTTCTCTTCCAATGCTTGTACTTCTTTACAAAGATCTTCAAATGCCTTAAAGACATTTGATTTGCCCACATTAGCATGATTACCTTGGTTATCATCTAGTTTCAATTCTAGAAATTTATCAGTTATTTTTTCTATATTTGTAGAGCCATAGGAATATGGTTTTCCACTCGATGAAAAGAGTAAAACACCAACATCTGCTCCGGTCAGTGTTGAATACTCATCCACTTTCTTGAACAACCCTTTTTTCCTTTTTCGAGAAAGTAACAGTGCGTGCTTCCTTAGACTCAATCAACTTCATCTCAATCTTTTGCCTACCCTTTCTGATCCTCTTATCCATTGCGAAAACAATTAATTAAAGAAGAAAATAAGATGTTTTGGCTGAATAAAGCCTGAGCAATTTTGAGAGGAATGCTTGTGTAATTTATAGTAGGTGTCAAGTGTATTTGTCACATGTATTGTCACATTTATTTAATGTTTTCATATTATGAGTCTATTGTCGCATATATTGTCATGTTTATTTATTTTTTTCACATTTTGAGTCTATTTGTCACGTATATTGACATGTTTATTTAGCATTATCATATTATGTGAATCTATTATGAGATTATCATGATTCCCAACAAAAATTGTCTTCTTATTCATTCTACTACAATCGCAAAGTAATAATGTTTAATTGAAACTAAAGATTAAATGAAAAATAAATTGTCATGTTTATTTAATGTTCTCATATTATGAGTCTATTTGTCACGTTTATTTATTGTTTTCATATTATGAGAATATTTGTCACGTTTATTTAGTATTTTTGTATTATGTGAATCTATTACCAGAAATCCCAACAAAAATTGTCTTCTTATTTATTCTTCAATACAAAGTAATAATGTTGAATTTGAATCTAAACAACAGCAACATACCTAGTGAAATCCCACTAAGTGGGGAGGGTAGAGTGTACGCAGACCTTACCACTTCCTCGTGGAGGTAGGGAAGTTGTTTCCGAATTGAATTGAGTCTAAAGACAAATGAAAAATAACAATGTTTTTAATTTATTTACATATATAATGTTAATTTGAAAAGGGAGCTTGGAAGGAACTGTAAAGTTGGTTCCATGTGACCTATAGATGAGAAGTTTGATGTTCGTTATGGGTGTGGATTTAGAGGTCAAATCCTTCATGATCTCAATTTTAAGATTCGGGTACGGATTCAGGTATGGATAGGGGTGCGGGGATTTGACTAAAAATAATTCAACTATCTAAAAATATAATTTAAAAAATATGCTTAAATTATCGTGGACTATTTGAAAGGATATGAATGCATGAATTTTTTAAAGCAAGTTTGAATATGTAATTATTATCAAGTACAAAGGTATCTCCTTATTATTTTGATGTAATGTGGCTATGCCAAATGATATAGAGGCCATGATACACTTCTTGTGTTCATTGCACATTCAACAGTGATGTTGATATGTAAATATCTTTAAAGTACCTTCTGGTTGCATACTTTTTAATACAAATATCTTTTAATGGTAGAAAACATCTACCTAAATTATGATTTCATCTTAGCTTTTGTTTTGATTTTAGAAAATCATTGTATCTGTCTCAAATCTCTTGATCGATTTTGGTCAAAAGTACAAACAATCAATTAACAATACCTGGTACAAATTCCTCACCCACACCCATGTCGCGTTGACACGTGTGCGGCATCAAAAGTGAAGAGTTATCGCTACTCAACTATATCATCGTCAAGTTAGTAGGGATTGAATACAATTTTCTTCATATTAGACAATTTTACTAATATTCTCTAATGAACATCCACATTCTTGCATCAATATCATGCGAACTAGTAGTTACAAGATCAACCATTCCTAGCAAGCACTCATGGAGTGTGCTAGTCTAAATTAATTTGGTTGTACTTTCTATCAATTTATTGAGAAGAGTTGATTAAACAGGATATGATGCATCTTTAGCTTATTGAGGGCATGACCTTAGAGCGAAGGGTATAGAGGTCGCAGATAGGGGTAGAAGGTTAATAAATAGTTAAGAGTTGTTTTATTATGAGCCTATTCATGTATTTGGCTTGGTGGTAGTATAGAGCACCATGTCGGTCGTAGTATTAGCCTTTTCATATAGTGTTTGGCTTTTGACATCTGATATCACCTATTCATGTGTTTTGGGGATCACACCTTCTTGTTGTTGTTACGGTTCCTTGCATATATGTTCCGCATTGCTTTGCTTTGTACTAGTTGTATTATTGTAGTTCTTGCTTTTGATATCCAACATCGTCAGTTGTTTATTGTGTTTTGATTTTCGCACTATTATGTTATTCTTGTTCCCTTCTACACTGCTTTCCTCTTCGTTGTTCTTGGATTTGTTGCTCTTGAGCCGAGGGTATTTCGGAAACAACCTCTCTACCTCCACAAGGTAATGGTAAATTCTATGTACACTCTACCATCCCTATACCCCACTTGTGGAATTTACCGGGTATGTTGTTGCAAGTACAATTAATCTAGATGTGCATGAGTGTAGACACATATTCAGTTGATATTCTAACATGCTCCCTCAAAGTCAAAGTGGGGAATCCAACTTGAATTTACTTCTTTTCAAAACATAGAAAATTGATGCCAAAATCTCATTGGAATAGTGCACAATCACCAAAAAGAAAAGCAGTGTTGGAATCCTCCCGCAGATAGTCATTAGTAACTGCACATAATAAGTAAGTTCTTACACTAGAAATGGCAAGGAGCCTATTATCAATTGAGAAAAAGAGATATGGTGTTGAAAATCTCGAGGATAGTATCAACACGACTTGAATAAGCACAACAATGACTAGTGAATTCAAGGTCTAATTCAGGGACCGGTTGCCGCAGAGATGAACGGTTCTATAGAGAGGAATGATGCCTAAATAGTTGTATGAGGAGCAACACTGAGCCCAGGCAGGAAGATGAGTAAAAGAAAACATTGGTCAGATGGGTGGCGCACATTTTCCGGCATCAGTCATCACACAATGGTGCGAAAGCTATTGGGTCTCTACTAAGATCGTCGAGGCCCTGTTACCATATTGAAGTAGTTTAAGCTGTTAGATGATACAATCAAGGAGGAGGTGATCACAATAAAAGCATGAGCTGTGACATCTTGATTGCAAAGTGAACTATGATACTAGGAATTCAAGTAGAATAACAAGGATGATAAACAACAAAAGATGATAGCATTCTGAAGCTTGGTGTTTATTTTGTTATGGATAGGACTGAATTTCAGACAGGCCAGATACATTGTGGCTAATACAAGTCACATCTGAATTAGATTGCTCAAGTGTCAATTATTTTTTGAAACTGGTAACTGTGTATATTTCATAGAAACAGATCAGTACTTGGAGAGTACTGAAATCATATTTACAAGAGTGCTTCTAAAAAAGCTATGATCCTATGTCTATGATGAGGTTAAAACTTAGAGTATATCTGATTACACCAAAAACACCAAACAAGATACAATTCAGCTTGACCAATTGCACACTATTCTCTATATTCTCAGAACACCTATAGTTTTTTTTCCTTCCAAATTGTCCACCAGATGCAAGCAGATATAATTCTCCACCTACTTCTATCCTTCGCCAAGAACCCCACTTCTTCCCAGCTTTGTATAGCTTCTGTAATCTTTGCTCATGTGTCAATTTATATCCTGTTTCTGTGTCATGAGATGTTAAACCTAGTTGCCTTTGGCTCAGGACCACTTACAATTCCAATGATTGCAGCAGAAGTGTTAATTTCTTCTATCAGCAATGGAGCAGTTGATTTCTTTTGAAAAGTAACAAAAAATTGTTTCACCTTGTTGAAAATGGATAAATTCATTATTCATTTTGTCATGATTTTGACATTATAAAACTGAATTCTGTCAGACTCCAAAAGAATCCCGTTATTGGTTTATATTTCATCTCTAAAATCTTTTTCACCCTAGTTTGGCATCTCTTAATAACGGGAGAAAAAATGATTTAATGTGTTATGAATTTTATAAATCATTTGCATCATGAATGAAGCTCACAACTGTAAAATCAGATCATTTTAAGGTTGGGCAAGTGAAGCATCAACAACATACCTAGTGTAATTCCACAAGTGGAGCCTGAGGAGTTACCTCTCCCTTTACGGGGTAGAGAGGCTGCTTTGGACAGATCGTCGGCTCAAAAGAAATGTAACTGACGTAAGAAAGTAAGAAAGAAAAGGAGACAACAGAATAGCAATGCTCAAGACAAGTGTAGCAACATATATCAATATGCTTTGGAGAAAGAGGAACTACCGGATACCTAAATCATATATCATACTACTAGAAGTACGACAACACTCAACTACCTACACCTTTTACCCTAATCTTCGACCTCTATACCTACACCTTCTACCCTAATCCTCGACCTACATACCTTCTTATCTAAAGTCATGAGTCAGTTGAAATTGTGTCATGTTCAGTCGAATCACCTCTTTCTAGTTCTTCTTCAGCCTACCTCTACCTCTTCTAACTTCGGCTAGAACCAATCTTTGGCACCTCCTCACTCCTCACTGGCATATCCTCACATGTCTGAACATTCTTAGCCTTGTTTCCCTCATCTTTTTGCCATAAAGGCCACTCCCACCTTGTCCCGTATAACTTCGTTCTTAATCATATATTTCCTAGTATGCTCGCTCATCCATCTGAGCATCCTCATATCCACTACCTTCATCTTCTGAACATGGGCATTCTTAACTGGCCAACACTCTGCCCCATACAATACAATAGTGTTGGTGTAACCACCACTATGTAGAACTTAGCTTTAAGTCTTGAAAACACATTCTTATCACGTAGTACCACAAGACGAACCTCCATTTCATGCACCCCGCTCTAATACGGTGTGCAAGTGAAGCCGGCCATTGATAGTCAACATCAATCTTTTGGGTGTGTGTGTGAGGGGAAGATGGGGACACGTGCATCTGGGCTTAACTTGAAAAAATCTTTACTTTGTGAGAACTAGCATTAGTGTAGAATAAATGGTATTTCGCTTTGCTAATGGTGATTTCAAACTTTACCTTTTTTGTTTGAACCATCTAAATGTCGAGGGTTCTACTTAGCAGACATTTGTACTTTTTTGAGACAAGTTAAGAACTAGATTTATTTATTTTTTGAATAAGTAACATTTGTATTATAACTCAGCACTTAGGTAGTGCTAAACCCCTTTACAGCAAGTCAAAGTATAGCAATATAACAAAGAACTCCTAATCCTAGCATGACTCTTAACACTTCTAGGATATTTTCTGCATCTATAGGAGAAGTCTTTGTACACCAAAAACACAAAAGCAAAATACAATCTGTTTTAATTTTCTGTACTGTTCTACTCCTGTCTTCAAAACACCTAGCATTTCTTTCCTTCCAGATGGTCCACCATATACAAGCTGGTACGGTTCTCCAGTAGCTCCTGTTTTTAGCTCCCTTCCCAACTAGATAGAATGTCAGCAATCTTGCTAGGCATTGTCCATTGTATGCCTCTTGAGATTAATGAAAGTCTTCCATAGCTGGTCAATGATTCTGCAATGCAAAAACAAATGTCCCACTGTCTCAGCTGTCTCACCACATAACAGTGTGTGACTATAATAATGTCACGTGTCAAGACAGCTTCTTTTGCTAGCAACCATGAGAAACATGCCACCTTCAAAGGTGCTTGGTTCTCCAGATTTGTTTCCATGGCCATATTGAGTTCTGTGCCACTGTCGAGTTCAGAAGAACTAGAATTTGTAAGGTGATAAACAGGTGATGTACCTGTTTCCGCCCAACACCCTTCAAAAGAAAGAGCAAAGGCAACAAAATTTTGTGACCCCCCCGCCCCGCGTCTCTACCTCTCTTTTATGCATTCATATATGTGTTGTAGCTCTTGGGTGGTATTCTATAATTGCTTTTGGCTTTTTTAGCTCATTCGTTTGAACCTATTACAACCTAATTAATCAGTATACTATAGCCTTCTTAGCTTTTGCATATCACCATTGCCTTGCATAATCTATAAAGAATGATTTGTACTGCTTATTCGACTAGTCCTACCCTGTCTTATTAGGACACACAATGTGCTTCTGAGTAGTAATAATATCACTTAGTGCGCAAGCTAACTTTGTTTCGTCAGAGATTGCTAATATTTTTTCTTCTTTTCACACCTCACTCTATTGACAGAAAATTCAATTCAATTATCAGATCCTATAAGGTTGTATTGTACCATTTCTATCTTATGCTTTTTATTCAACGCATTATTTTCTTGAGACTGGTACAATGTTATTCAATGTGTTATATTGGTCACTTGTTTAAGTAGTCTTGCTCTTTATCAACTTTGTTGCTTGAGGATTTCTTTCAATTTGGTGTTGTTAAGTTTGGCAAAACTGCAACTAGAAGACTGGCGCTGATATTATGATGGAATATCATAAGCTACTTGAGGTCTGTGCAAGGGACAATCTAGAATATGCGCTTTCTTCCACGTGACTTGTTAAAATACATGTATCTTTGTTTGTGTACAGAAGTGGTTGTTACCGAAGTATTTTATATATTTCTTGAGATTGATATGGAAACCTTTATTCATTTAATATTAGTAACTATACAAACGGTATTTAATTTATATTCATATGGAACTAAACTTATAGACTGGTTTGTTTCGAATCTCCAGGGCGTTGGTGGGTCTTATTGATGAATACTTTGACGGCTGTTACTCACAAGAGATGATAGAATCCCAGGTTTGCATAACCTACACCTAATTCTGGCTATGCTGGATGATCATAACTCATGCAAATGATCCCTTTTTTCCCATTAGGTGGATCAATTGGTGTTTGAGGAGTTGGTGCGTGAAAGGTTTCCGAAACTTGGTCTGTCCATGGCTTATATCTGTTTTATCTTGGTTGTCTTCTTTCCTCATCAAAACAATCCAATCGCTGTTTCTTATTAGATGATCCTTTTGCTGTAGTCAATCATCTTGATTACTTGGGAATGCAAGTGGCATGGATTTCTGGACCTTGGTTTCTTTCAATTTTTGTAAATGTGCTTCCCTGGGAAAGTGGTAAGGTTCTTGTTCTGTGCAGTAAACTTTAGCTATAATGTAACAGTTCATGTTCTTGTTGAAGGTTGTTTAAAATTACTTTTCACCCCCGATGGATTGTTTTACTTCCAGTTCTCCGAGTTTGGGATGTGCTTCTCTTTGAGGGAAATCGTGTCATGCTCTTTCGAACAGCACTTGCTTTGATGGAGTTGTATGGTACTACATTTCATAGTGAATAATGTTTTTGCATGCCAAACTCACTTGGATGGGAGCAGCTGAGGGTATCTTAGACAACTATTAAGATCATAGCAAAATCTTGCAGGTCCTGCTGTAGTTACAACTAAGGACGCCGGGGATGCAATCACCTTATTTCAATCCCTTACGGGCTCAACTTTTGATAGTAGCCAACTTGTGTTGACAGCTTGTATGGGTTTCTTAAATGTTACTGAAGATAGGTTGCTAGCACTGAGAGAAAAACATCGGCCAGCTGTGCTTGCAGTTACTCAGGAGAGATCAAAGGGAGGGCCTGTTAAGAAAGATCCGAAAGGTCTTGCCTCCAAGCTGTATAGTTTTAAGCATGATCCTGATTCTTTTATGAAAGAAACAAAGCCGGAGGAATGCTCAGGTGATAAGAAAACAGACAATAAAATATCAGACTCAAATTCCAACTCCGCAAGTATGGATGAATTTCTCAACAGCCTAAACATAGATTCACATATGGATTCCCTTCCAGGTCTTCAAGAACAGGTTACTTGTTCAGTCCTCTTAGCATATCCAATGAAGAAGTCACTTATGGGCTTCTTCACCTTATTTTGCTTAGCTTTCAGCTGAGACTGACAATTTGATTTGTGTAATTCCAGTGTTAACACTTTGCAAAAAATAATGTTTATGAACTTTATATTGTTCCTGGTATTAGAAAACCAGCGGTTGGAAAGAAAGGGGGTTATGTTATTTGGATGTCAAATGGCTCAAAATAATCTTAGTATGTAACCTTTGGTCTTTTAGTTCTTTTTGGCTTTGACCTATCTTATAGTTTAAGGAACCACATGCGGATATGGTCTTTTGTTTATCTTATTTGTATGGGAAAAAATGCTGAGAGGGAGTTTCTTTATCATCTTCTAAATACGTATCTGAATCTCCAAGTTCTCCTTGAACGTTTGGGAGGGGCTTCCATGCCCAACCAAATTTTAATGAAAGTTGAATTTGATGTAGCATCTTTTCATGGGCCAGTCTTATTACTGTCTTCATCTTATTACATGTGTTTTGTGCATGAAGAAAAATTTGGCAAATTGGGTAGATTATTGAAATCTATTCCCCCCCTGGGTTTTGGTCCAATGGCAAAGGAAGTACACCACATGATGTGTCGTAGGTGCGTGTCACGAGTCCCAACCTTGGTTAGGACTAAACTCTGGCATATAAGTTGGAGGAAGGCTTAGAGCCGGGTCCATACTCCAAGTTCTGAACCTGTGTGCTAATTGGGGATGGGCCAGCTAATCAACAGGATTTCTTGGTTATTGCAATCTGTTCCAATTAAGTGTGATGCATTTGGCTCATATTCCAACAAATTGAAAACCCTTGATTTCCTTTGAGACTACCAATTGTTTCTCTTTCTTGTTTGATACACTTTATGTATTAATGAAAATTTTATATTGGTGTAGAATCTGTCAATTCCTCTTACCAGCAAACTTCAGTGGCAATTGTTAGTGTTCTGTGATTAAGAAAAATACTTGTCTGTTTTATTAACTAAAGTAGTTGACCACTCCCTTTTTAGTGCAATTATTAACAGCTGCTATGCAGGTTGTTTGGTTGAAGGTTGAGCTCTGCAGGACACTGGAAGACAAGAGAGCAGCTACCCTGAGGTTTGCATTTTTATTTCAAAAGTCCAATTTTGATTTCATTTTTTATGCGGAATCTCCTGTAGTTCTTTTTGTTCCTGTGATTCAATCATGACGATTGCGTCCACTAATATATTTATTGACAATGCTAAAACACGAAAAGGAAAGTTTAAACCTAAAACAGATAAGGTAATTTCTTTTCCAGAGCTGAAGAGTTGGAGACGGCGCTTATGGAGATGGTCAAAGAAGATAACCGACGACAATTAAGTGCTAGGGTATATATATTTACTTATGTTCAATTATTTTAGTACTCATGTTGCTGGTTGAATGTAAGTTATATGCACTTTAAACATGGAAGAAAAGGTCACTTGTAAACAGACTTTTCTAGTAAATATTTATTATCTCTATTCATAAAATCTCCGTTTATTCTGGACTTTCTGAAACAAAGAAAATCATGTTGTCAACACATCTTTCTGAAGTTTTGTCAACAATCTGCAGGTTGAGCAATTGGAGCAAGAAGTGGCTGACTTGCGACACACCCTTAATGATAAGAAAGAGCAGGAGAAAGCAATGCTTGAGGTAGTTAAACAAAGTGCTTCCTGTAAATCTGCCTTTAAAGCTATATTTACATGCTTAAGATATGACCTGTAGGTTTTGATGCGGGTTGAGCAAGAACAGAAGGTAACAGAAGATGCTAGGATTGCTGCTGAGCAGGATGTGGCTTCTCAAAAGTATGCAGTACACGTTCTTCAGGTTTGATATCCACTACCAGTGACCAATATAGTTTGTTTATTTGAAGCAACTATTACAATTCTTTGATGCATAAGCACATTAACGGAGGTTAGTGCTCAAAACTCTTACTAGCTAATTGCTGCTTGGGAAGGTATCCTGTGGTTCATTGGCTAATTCTTTTATTTGATAAGTAGAACTTTATTTTGTAATTGGCCCTGCACCAAAAATATGCTTGTGAGTCCATCACTACTTATCATTCTTGTGCCATTTGATGCATTGGTTTTTGAGAAGAAGTAATGAAATAGCTAAGTTTTTCATTTAAAAAATCTCTTGTGAAGCCAAAAGCAGTGGCATTTAGCTTACAGTCTCAGCTTAGTTAGAAGTTTCATAATGGGATACTTATTTTCCTGAACAACCTCTTCATGCAGGAAAAGTATGAAAAGGCTATGGCTTCTGTTGCTCAGATGGAGAAGAGAGTTGTCATGGCTGAATCGATGCTTGAAGCTACCTTGCAATATGAATCTGGTCAAGTCAAAGCTCTATCTTCCCCACGGTGTGTGAGAGTTCTGAGTTCATTCTAAATTTTACATCTTCTCTTTTCTTATGAATCTAGTTCTTGTGCATCCAACATATGTGTAGAAAAATGTCAATAGTTCCTTTTTAACTTCTGCTGAACTATGTGGACACTAAGGGGTCGTTTGGTTTGAAGACAAGTAATGTTGGGATTAATTATGATGGGATAAGTTATGTTGGGATTAGTTATGTTGAGATTATTTTTTATTGGTTGTTTGGTTTGTCAAATATGCATGACATAATTTCTAAGAGTAAGTTGTGTGTTTACAAAAATACCCTCTAAGAATAGTTGTTTATTTGTAAAAGAGGGTTTAAGGGGGTAATTTTGTTATTTTACATTTTTATCCCAGGATTAGTATTCCACCCTCAAGTAGGGATAACTTATCCCAGTCATAATTATTAATCCTGGGATAAGTTATCCCACACTTTGTAACCAAACAAAGAATTGAGGGGTACTAAAAAGTTATCCTACGATTATTTTTCTTTATCCATCACACCAAACGACCCCTAAAACCTTTCCTGCTTCTTTCCAGAAAAAAATGCACCAAAATAATCAATTGGGTATCATTTGTAAAAAATTACTTGGCAAAAAGCCCTTGATTGTCCATGATACTCCACAGTATGACAGTGCAGTCAAAGAAACTCCAACAGCTAAGAGCCCTTTCAGAAAATGGACCTTGGATACTAAAGTAGTCATCTGATATTCAGGGAGACTTGAAAGAGATTTCTTAAAATCCAGTTTGCCTCCTCTAGAAAGATATTGTTTCGTTCAACTGCCAACTTTGATTCACCTCAATAGTTCCATGACTCCACTTCTTATAATTAGCACCTAAAGATGCACCAATTTATTTACTTGGCATAGAACCAATTAAGCAACCCAGACAGTCTGCTAAGGGGCTGTTAATGGGCAAAGAACCTGCGGGAAAACCACTCTGCTTGGGAGTTTATGTTGTGAGTTTCCCCGATAGTGATTCACTCACACTTCCACAATTTATCTTTATCCAGGATACATCTTGAAAGAGGGGAATAACCAATTTAATGTAAAAATCTACTCTTACTCTGACTGAGTAAGAACCACGAAACCATCACTGAAACAACACAGGTTGATTGTATATTAGGTAAATCTCTATAAGCCAGCTGCACGACCCTGTCACAAGAAAATTAATTGAAGCAAGCATATAAGACAATTAAACCAGGATATTTACATTATGAAGCACACATAGGACTATGATCTGGTCAATGACGGGTGGAAAACATCAGAAAAATAGAAATTCAATGACTATGGTGGCTGGCTAGGGAGATGTTACTGGAAAAGTAATATCGTAGTTTAGTAATTCCAAACACAACGTTGATGCAAAAATAGATTCATTTGACAAGCTGCTAACCTAATTTCTGTTACAAGGAAAAAGTTTCTCCACAGGGTGTAATGTCAATAAATTATTAAGCGATCATCTAATTTTCATAAGCTGAAAAGATCTTGCCCAAGTGTCAGCAAAAAGTGTGTGGTGCCGCTTGTTGCCCAAGTGTATGAAACAAAAGAATTATAGTTGCTTATGATTTTCTTCCCTCAGCCTATTCTTTCTTTTTTGGTGATGTGATACTTTCAGCACTTTGGTATTTGGCGAAAGAAAAAGTCAAAACTACTAACACGATCAGTTTACCTAGAGTATCTCGGTATCCTTGCTCTCTCCTATGTCTATCATAACAAGTATAACTTTATTTGTTAGATGTTAGGAGTTTGAGATGTGTTCATCCAATAATACCATAAAGCTATTATCAAAAAAAATAATATCATAAAGTTGAACGAAGGCTTGATAACTGTTGGTTGGTATTCTGTCTTTGACGGAGATTTGAACAGTACAGTAATTTAAGAACTTTTTATAGTTAGGTGGGTATTTCTCAAGTCAGACTCGTGCTGAAAGTATCTCTGTATAAGCCAAGAGATTATTATGTTATAAAATATGGTTAATGTTCGTGTTAAGGGATTTGTCATTCAGAATTACTCAGTTTTTTGTCTTGTTATTTTGGCGTATAGATGATTTAAAGTGACCATGTATTTGTCAGGTCGACAAGACCAGATTCTCCGCAAGGTGCACCAGCAAAAAGGACAGGTCTACTATCATTCGGCCTTGGTTGGCGTGATCGAAACAAGGTATTGTTGACACTCCCCTCAGTTATAGGGTAATAATCTGTTATTGATACAAATGATAAATGATAGCATCTCTTCTTGGCATGTAAACATATAAGCATAATATTTTTTTAGGAGGCGTAACTAGTGAAGATTCCTAATTACTAATTAGTGGTGTGAAATCACACATTCTGAAATTTGATCATCATTGTCTAAGTGGTTTTTTTCAAGTCAAAAACCACAAGTATCGCAGGGTTTAGGCCATGGCTCATGCCTGTAGATTGTATCCAATACGAAAATATACGGAGGACCAGACATGCCTAATCCTGTATAAAAGGTGACAACATTAGCAATATGAAATAGAAGTGTCAGAAAGATGAGACTTCACATTATGCATTAGAGGACTCATTTCTTTCACTAATCATGATTGTTTTAAATGGTTATTATTGCCCTTTTGGCCTTCCCTAAAGGGTCTTAACTTTCGGTATCAACTTAGACCTAAGAACGAAAAAAAAAACACGAGAACTTAGACCTAAGAATGCTCAATGATGAATTTTGCTGATTTGACAGGCGAAACCAAGCAATCTGAACGAAATGAAATCTGCGGATGAAGGACCAGAAATGAGCAGTACGGCGACTGAAGCTAACGGAGAGCAAGAATAGTAAACATGCTGCTGCTTATTGAAGGTGTATACTGAAAGTTATGATTATAAGAGGTGGTGATTACACCCTCAATTGGTTGCATGTGTAGTTAGGTCCTTTCGACGTCCTGTTGAAGTGTAACTTGTACCTCCCAGCTCAATTTTGTTTCAACAGTTATTTGATTCTTCTGTACAGTTACAACTTACCTGTAAAGAAATTTGGCATCTTCTTGTAGCAGTTGTGGAATGTGAGCTTCGATTTTGCTTATTTGTGAATGAGTTTTAAGTTATATACACCTATATGAATTCTCCGTATTCATCCAACCCTATCTGACCCATTTCATTTCAGTACTCAATTATATTTCAAGTTAAATGATTAAAAATACACTTAAATATCTCAATTTTGAGTGTCGTAACTGAACTATCATCAAATATTTATTGAAACACACCTTATCTATTTGTTGTTTGCTTTTCCTACCTGAACAATGGGTGATACTTGAGGTAGAAAAAGTGGTCAGCTGATAGACGTGTGTTTCAATAATTAATTGACAATAGTTCAAATATGAAACTCAAAAGAATGATACTTTAAATGTGTTTTTGACTGTTCACTTGAATGATTTTTAATCACAAAGATATGGCTAAAAAATAATATAATTAAATACAATCATTGAGTCTGTCATTATACATCATAATTTGCCTTTTCACAATACAATACTTGTGCACACGGAAATGGTTAGGTAAGCCCACTTTGTACAACAAAAAATACTTTTCCAAGCTATGCAGGGCTACCAGGAAGTGAGCAAAACCATAAGCTGCACTAACACGAAACAACTACGTACTCACATGCTCGATATTAGGGAAGATAAGCATAACTGGTCTGACTTCCAAGTACAAGATTTTGGTGGTCATTGACTATACAAGTTCCGTTTGGTTGAACTTGTACTTGAGGTGCATTTGATTGTCGTTTGTACTGTGATCTATAGCTTCAACTAGCTGTAATCCAAGAGGTCACTCGTCTTGATATTATGTACTTGTTCATAGAGCAACTTGTTTAGTCTTCCTATCACCATCTAGGTTCATAACTGCCACCCTTTTGTCGCTTATCAGCATCACGTCTTGTTCTAGGTGGAGTAGCAGGTGTCCAGCGCAAATTTTGAACTCCCTGAGTATCACTGTCAAATTTCTGTGCAGCAAGGTAAGATAAAGCTGTGACGACGTCTGCTATGACTGGACGCATGTTAGGTTGCTCCTGAACACACATTGCTGCAACTGCTAGAGCTTGGTACAAGCCTCTTTCTGGATATTGTCCTTGAAGCATTGAATCAGCCATCTGTGAGAATTTTCTCCGATCTCTGAACAACGGTTTTGCCTGGAAAGGAGAGCATGAGTATAATCTTTGAACTTGGTTCTATAAATTGATTTTCTAATAGCAAAAATAATACTGTTTTCCATTTATATTAGTAGTCATAATATTGCCTCTGTAGTTTCTCGTCCTTCGATTTTTGTTAATAGCTATTGTCCTTGTACCATGATTATCGAATTTGTTTTGATGTAGTTAGTGTTCTGTTACCATCTGCTTTCTTGTTATTATATGTTGTTTATTGTACTTCCATTACTTCTTGTTTGGGACTGCTTTGGATTGTTTTTCTTTGAGCCAGGGGTCTATCGGAAACCTCTCTACCTCTGAGGTAGGAGTAAGGTTTGCAAACATTCTACCTCCTCAGGCTCCACTTTGTGGGACTATACGTCCAAATTCCATTATTAAGTACTCCAAATAACAGAAAACTGAACCTCACTGCAAGCTGTTGCTCAGACTCTCCAAAATGTTGCCTCACCTGTGCGGACCCTCCAAAAATGCATACTTTTAGAGGATCCAACATGCCTCAAGAGGTATTTTTGGGGGAGTTCAAGCAACATAGACTGCATGGCTGGATCAGCCTGGAAGCCTCTAAAATATCAATCCAGTATCTAGACAGTAGGGATATTGAAGTTCTATCCAAAAATGATTGTAGTATTTTGTTTCAACGCAAAAAGGAAATAACTTTTTTTATCTTCCAAAAGGTTCTTAAGAACGGAGACAACAAGATAAAGGTGCTTCATCCGTTGTTTGTCTGGTTGTGACTTGACGTGGAGTTTAAGAAGGAAAGAAAACATTTGAATATTGTGGTCTTAAGATATGTAGAATGTACCCAAATGTCCTTTAATGTTGTTGTATTATATAAAAACCATGTGGAAAGTTAGAATAAAAGAGTTGCAAAAGAGAAGAAGAAAGAGGCTTTCTTTTTTTAAACAGACTTGTACTAAAAAGGAAAGTAAGACAAACAAATTGAAACAGAGGGATTATATAATCAGAAAATATCTTACCCATGCAACCAGATTGTGTTCTCCTCCAGTTTTTGAATTTTCAATTGCTTTCCTTCCGGTGATGATCTCCAAGAGGACGACTCCAAAGCTGTAAACATCCGACTTTAACGTCAACTGACCAGTCATGGCATACTCTGGTGCACAGTACCCATAAGTACCCATAACTCTAGTAGAGACATGAGTGTTATCTCCTACAGGCCCCAACTTAGCCAATCCAAAGTCAGATAGCTTCGGGTGATACCCTTCACCGAGCAAAATGTTGGAGCATTTTAAATCGCGGTATATTACAGGTGGACTTGCTCTGTCATGTAAATATTCCAAGCCCTTAGCTGCTCCAGCTGCAATTTTCATTCTCGTATTCCAATCAAGCACTTTCTTACCGGGTGTAAGATCTGCAAATACCTGATTTAAATCCATATCTCAACCAAAAATGCATAGATAATGGAAGAGGCTACCAATATTAGAGAAATTACCATGAAGATGGTCATCCAGTGATCCTAGTGGCATATATTCATAAACCAGAAGTCTTTGATCTCCATCAGCGCAATAACCGGTTAAATTTACCAGGTTAGGATGGTGTAACAGACTTAGCATCAGCACTTCAACAAGAAATTCCCTGTTCCCTTGCAATCCATTACGATCGAGTTGCTTGATGGCAACAATCTACAGAAAATAAATGAGAAGAGATGTCAAAGCATAGCTCCAGCCCATATCTTAGATGTTCAAAGAAATATCATGAAGCACAGTACCCGAAAATAAAATCTATATCTATATCTATCTATCTATATATTTATACAGTATTTATTAAAGCAGGGGCAAAAACCCCACAAACAGCCAAGTGGCATTATCTTTAAATGACACATGGCCATTGTTAAAACAAAACTAACCACCCTCGTCACAAAACAATTTTTTTACAATTCAAATGTCACGGCTTTTAATTATTCAGTTTCCTCACTTCTCTTAATTGGCCACCAACCCACTACCCACTTTGTAACCTCCCTCTGTAATAAACAAGCAAGAAGAAAAGAAAAAGTAACCTCCATATTTTACACTTTCTGAAAACCTATGAAAGCAAGCACAATAACAGTTGATGCGACTGTCAAATGATTTTGTTAAAAAAATCGCCAGAAGAAGTCAAAATCAAAAGATAAAGATCCAAACTTTCTGCAATAGTTTAGAGGTTTCTTTTACAAATCGAAAAGCTCATTTCGTTTTGAGAAAACTACCTCAATTTTTCCAATAACTCCACTTCATGGCCCAAATCTCCCACCCCACGTCCATTTATACCCCAACCATAGTTGATTGATCTAATCTCTGAACCCTATGCAACAAAATAGCCAGTTCAACCAAAATCTGGTGGATTGGGGGCATAACCAGACTGGAGGGACCAAAAAAAGAACTTCATTCCAATATTGAAAAGAAAAAGTGACAGAAAAAAACCTGACTGGAATTGAGCCGCCCTTTATATACTCCTTCAAATCCTCTCTCCAAGAAGGCAATCACCTCGAAAGTGTTAGGTATGTTAACTGGGCTAACAGGTAGGCGACAACAAAATCTGGCAGCAGAGCATTTATATGTAGTATATTATTTATGGTTGTGGCTATTATTTGGAGAGAAAGAAATGGATTATGGACAAAGGTTCAATGTTACTCACTATTTTGTTGATAAGTCTGCAGAGAGGTAGCCCTTCACATACATATCAGAGGCCAAGATTTACCAAAGTGGAGGTGAATACTGAACAAACTGCATTGCCTACCACAACAATGGAGTGCTGCTTTTTATCTTCTGTCTTTTCATGTTTTGTAGGTTGATGTTTATAGAAATGAAATGTCATAGTGCCTAGCAAGCAGTGTTATCAAAGGCGCACTTAAGCCCTGAAGCAAGGCCCAAAACGTGTTGAGCACTTCACCTCACTTAATGTGCACTTCAATGTTATAGTGCCTAGCAAGCAGCATTAAGGATATGCTGGAGACCTTCAAAAGAGGAACAAAAGAAGAGAATGAGGGAGAAACTACTTACAGAGAGCCTAACAGATCTACAAGCTCTAATTCCTCTATATCTGTTTCTTTACACCAAAAAAAGAAAGATACAATACAATTCCATTTAACTTTATGAATGGAATTGGACTTATCTTAAAAACATCTACTGTTTCTCTCTCTCCACAGTCCACACAGTCCACCAGATGCAATGTGGAATGATTTTCCACCATCTCTTCTGGCTCTTGCTTCATGTCGTCATCAAGGTTCTAAGGCATATTTTTCCTTGCCAATGAACCTCTTCTGAAGAGACGACACTAAACAATTGATATTTTCACTTTATCGTAATTATTTTTCAATTTCTTTGTTCATATATTGGTCATTCATGCTTATAAATTATTCGTCTTGGGCTAAACATATATATTTGTATTTTGTCTCTCTTAGCGCTTTTTTACATTAAGCCCACGCTTTCGTTGTGCTTTGTGCTTAAAGCCCCCAATGGACTTTAGAGCTTTTTGCTTTTGATAACACTGCTAGCAAGCTGTTGCAGACTATCTGCAAATAGCTTTAGTTCTTAGATCTGTTTTTGTTAATAAAAAAAAAAAATGTGTGCATCGTGCGAGTACTATACTAGTAATTAAAATAATAGCAATAGTGATAACAGCAAAAATTGTTATTTCCATTTTTATTATTATTAATTATTACTATTATTTATACCCGAGAAATCCACAAGGACTAGTTGCGCACGGTTTGAAACTTGATGGATTATACTAAGTTGTTGTCTATGGCAGGGTTTGAACCGGTGACATGCACCCATATCCCACACATCACAAGTAGCACCCCTACCAATAGATCATCGTCATTATCATTATTATAATAAACAAAAAGGAAGTGATAAACACCAAGGTCATTTCCGTCCTACTCCTTCCATAAAGAAGAGGGTAGACTTGGCACACAATTTAAGAAAGAAGAAAGGAAATTAATTAGTGAAAACCATACTAATATCCCTCATGAACACTATGCGACAAAATAGCGACTTCAACCAAAATCTGGTGGATTGGGGGCATAACCAGATGGAGACCGAAAAAAGAACTTCATTCCATTATTGAAAAGAAAAAAGTGACAGAAAAAGACCTGATTGGAATCGAGCTGCCCTTTATATACTCTTCCAAATCCTCCCTCTCCAAGAAGACAATCACCTCGAAAGTTTCTTGTTGCAACTGCTAATTCACGAAATGTAAAAATCTTGGCTCCAATTTGACCAGACTCGCCATCCTTAACATACTCCTTTGAACCTAACAGAGTCTTTGCCTTCAACTTATCTGAACACGAAAACAAAACTGAAATTACAAAAGGAAAGAAAAACACGGAACTGAAAGTCTGAAACCAAACAACTAGGGTTCAAAAACATCAAATATAGCCAACTGGGTGATCAAGAAGCCGAAATGATCTAGATCACTTTTCAATTAGTCCAATCGTGGGAAATGCATGATACAGGACTTGGTACAACCACTTGATGTACTGGGAAATTGTGCAGTTTCAATAACTGAGTGTTCTCAACAAATTTTCTACTATGATAGTCATGCAAGATGCAGTAAGAACAGCATGGTTGGATTAGCTAACTCGGTAAATATCACCAAGAATTCATTTCTACTATGCAACACTCATTATTATTCCCTATCAACCGGTTCCCACATTACCGGGTCCATTTAGAAATGAAAACTTTCTAGAGTCACCCGATGGAACATTAAAAAAGAAAAAGAGATGAGTGAAATTTGCATAACAAGATAGCTTTGTGAAACTTGGATGGTAAAATAGAAGTTGAAACTCTTGGATATCCAATAGAAAGCTCCTCATTTTTTTCTTAAAGAGATTTTGTGGAGTTGACTAAAGTTGGATGGCTCGTGTTTTCGTTTTAGGAAATCTCACCTTATGAATACCAATAAAAACATTAAAAACGGGGAGGGAAAGAAGCAAAGTTGCTCCTTTCCAGAAAGGAGACAGGAATAATTGACCTCAAGAATCCTTTTTAAATAAATATTGTATCCAGGCCAACTTGTCACTATTTAACTAATCCATCGAGTACCTACTACTTCCCCCATCAGCATATTTACCGGGTAAATCTGTCCACCAACACTTACATAAATGAAAGAAATCATTTAGTGTTTTTTGTCTCTATTGGTATTTGAACCTTGGTTTCTCATAATCTATTCAAACATCATTGACTGTTAGCCACACTCTTGGGTGCCAATTGACCTTAAGATTACTGACAGCTCACCATTTTATCATTTTATTCGTCATTTCTATGCTTCCTTTTGATCCTAGAAGCACAAATATTCATTGACATAATATATCTGATGAAACTCCCAGTTGACTCAACTCCAGTTCCATGAAACAGACTTTTATGCAACCTTAAGAGACATCTTCACCCTAAAACACAGTTGACATTGTTCTAAGCCACAAAACTAGCCCCTAGAACCCTTCAGACTACATTCTGATTCATTCTCCGGCACCTCCTAAATCCTTAGTCTCTATTAATTAACTCCATGAAAACAACCCAAAGCAATAAGGCAAAATTTAGCAGGTCATTGGGGCTACCCCTAAATATTACCAAAAAAATGACCATAACTACCATTGATTGTCAAAAGGGGTATAGTTCCACGCCACCAAACAGTTGCAACTGTACATCTTAAAGCAATCAATCAATCAACCAATTGTCCCTCAATCCTAAATTAATTGGGGTCGGCTATATGAATCCTCTATATCATTTCGCTCAATTTGGGCTCATTCTATTCCAATGTTAACAAATTGCTCATGTTTTTTAGGCAAACTAGGAGTTCTTAGAAACCTCCTAAAATTCCTCTAAATAATGTAAAAAACTGAAGCCCCAAGACGAGAAAATTGACAAATTTAACAAACCCATTTCATAGAATCATTTAAACTTGAAGCTCCAAATCATCTAAAGACAAAGAAATTTGACAAAATACAAAACTTGAAGCTCCGAATCATCCCCAAGAAGAGAAATTCAACAATATTACAAGTTACAACAAACCCATTTCACAGAATCATTAAAAGTTGAAAACTTAAACTCCAAATTCACATAAAGCCGAGAAATTCGACAAATATACAACAAACCCATTTAACAAAATCATTACAAAAAAAAAAAACTCCAAATCATTAAAGACTGAGAATTTGACAAAAGTACAACAAACCCATTTCACAGAATCATCAAAACTTGAAGCTCCAAATTATCTGAAGAAGAGAAATTCGACAATAATACAACAAACCGATTTCACAGAATCATTAAAACTTGAAGCTCCAAAATCACATAAAGACCCATTTCACAGAACCATAAAACTTAAAGCTCCAAAATCACAATAAAGACTAGAAATTTGACAAATATACAACAAACCCATTTCACAGAATCATTAAAACTTGAAGCTCCAAATTATCTGAAGAAGAGAAATTCGATAATAATACAACAAACCGATTTTACAGAATCATTAAAACTTGAAGCTACAAAATCACATAAAGGCCCATTTCACAGAACCATAAAACTTAAAGCTCCAAAATCACAATAAAGACTAGAAATTTGACAAATATACAACAACCCCATTTCACATACTCATTAAATTAGTCTTCTTATACGATAAATATGCATTTTTATAGTTACCAGAACCGAGTTGGACCGAATTAGTCGAATCTTTCTTCTTCTTCTTCCTCTTCTTTGAGGTCTGCTTCAATGCTCCAGAACATGGAAACCAACCCATTTCTCTCACCTCCTTCTACTTTCTCTCTATATACATAATATAGACTATATATATATATATATATATATACCTTCTGAGGTATATTTGAAGAGTGGCACCCTACAGAGAGGGAAAAAGAAAAAGCCTTTCACAGCTGAAATGATCAAATGACAGAGAAAAGAGACTCACATAGTCATATTAAACCTTTATTAACCAAAATAAAAAATAAAAAAATACTATACTCTTAAATTTTACTATAAAATTTTTTAATCAAAAGTCTCAATTTTGAGTCTATCTTAACGTTAAATTATTTTTCCATAGGATCATACTCTAGGAAGGTCCTATGAAAAAATAATTTAACGACAAGATGGACTCAAACTTAGATTTTTGATTAAGAATGAAAAAACACTTAGCATTTCTAGGGGTGTCAAAAATGAGCCCAACTACAACAATTCGTTGAACTCGCTCAGAATTTTAAGGGTTAGACTCTAGATAATTAAATTTGGCTCAATCTCAATGCATTTAAGCCTTAACTCATTTTAAGAGAATCTTCAATTTAGCCGAATTTAATTTCCAATTTCAACTCATTTTAAAACTCTTTATTTGCACTATTTTAATATATGTTCTTATATTGAAGGTATATTGTCTACTTTATATTTGAGGATTTATCTATCCATTAATAACTTCTTTATTTAAATTTTTTTGAGTTGAAATTCAAATTATGATGATAAAAGTTAAATAACAATATATTGAAATTATTGAGATTAAGCGGATCAAATTGACGAAATAAAATGAAAAAGATTCCAATTTCATGTCTTAAATGAAATGAGTAGACGGGTCATGACTCAATTCAACTTTTAGCCTATTTGAATTCAACATATTTGAGCCCAAAGTGAACTTGGACGGATCAAGACTCAACCCAATTTCTATTTCAACTCATTCTAATATCTTTGATTTCAACTCAACTCACCTATTTGACACCTCTAAACATGCCACCATTCTAATTAAGAGAAAAACAACTATATTTACTATCATATGAGATTTTTATTTTATTGGTAAATACATGATAAATTTTCTTTATTAAACTTACCTGGTAAATAATAGTACTATTAATTCTAAGGATAACTGATCCTCATAATTTTTACCTCTATTAATATGTGAGTTTGTAAATTGTCAATCAAACATCGTTATAATATATATAAAATTTATTTCTTATCTACTTATCAAATATCATAAAAGTATAATAAGTTAACAAAAAAATAATAAATAAATAACTTATTTCTTATTCAGTTATCAAACGGTTCCTTATTATTTTAGTATTTATTGGCCAAAAATAGAAATAAAAAGAAAATGTATTAGTGCGTGGCAAGTAAGTAGATATTTGGTAATATTTTAACACATGGCATGTCCTAAGGTCTGTGTGTTTAAAGATTTCATTTTTAAATAAATATATAAATAATTGACCAAACACATAAAATTATTTATTAAATTAAAGATACCTCCAATTTTTAACAGATGGCGTGGTAGCCTAGAACCTTATAAGTAAAATATTTTTAAAATTTTTTTAATCTTATTTATACTCTTCTTCAAAATCTACAAACTATATAGTACAAAAAAAATCTAACATTTCTGGCCTAAAAAGAATTTTTATTGATAAATTAGTTCTCTAATTACCAATAAAGTCGTCTCATTAACACGTCATTAGATTCTTTAGTTAAAATAATATTTACCCCTTTTTTTTGGTCAATGACTAAATCACAATATTACATAATATTGAAAACATTTTCATTAAAAAAATTTTTTTAAAAAAATCACAAGTAGTATACATACATTATATATATATCGGATAATTTTAATTTAAATAATAGGGTGAACAACTATTAAAGTTAGTTTTTCTTTAAGAAAACAAATTATGTTAACTAAGAAGATCAAAGAAAAAGAATCCACAAATTTTAATTATTTCAAGCATATTTCGCGATTTAATCGCTCCTCTCTTTTTCAATGCCTACTCCTTAATAACTCAAATAGGACAAACAATTTCAATTTTCACGTGATATCATTATCATCAAACACAATATTTGATACCATTGTACCAATTAATGTCACATAAATTTTCTATTCCTACGTACAATGAAGTTGAAAAATGTGTGGCTCGAAACAATATATCCTCCAAATTTGTTTTTTTTTTTACTTTAACTCGGTGGTTCAGCGGAAAGGGATAGTACTATTTTTGTCCATTTTTAATTGTCATAATTTTCTTTTTTTGAGTCAAACGATAATAACTTTAACTAATATTTTACAATGTATTTTTTCACCATATTGACATGCAAAAAAATTGGAATTTATAGTACTTTTCGTATTGTTTTTGAATATCTAAATTTTTTATTTAAAATATCGAACTAATGTAATCTAATTTAATTTGGAAAAATAGTCAAATTGACTTTCGAAAAACGCAACATGACAATTAAAAGTGGACAAAGAGTAGTTAATTAATACCTAAGAAAAATATTACCATAAGATTATTAATGACTTGTAGCAAATCTTTACTTATGTTGAGGAACTATCGGAAATAATATCTCTAGTTTTTCACAAGGTAACTTGCATACGCATCATCCTTATAGATCCCACTAGCGTGTAAATTATATCGAGCATGTTGTTGACGGTGATGATGATTTGTAGAAAATATCAAATGATAAAACTTCAAACAAGATACAAAAAAAAAAGTATATATCATAAAATCTTTTTTTATTTTTTCGTGGGTTTATTTTTTCAAATTCTCATGATGAAAATTTTACTTTTGCTATTGTTATTGTATTAATTGATTTAAAATAAATATCTGATTTGAATAAGTTTTTAGATATATGTGAAGTCAAGAAACTAATCTTCTTTCGGCATTTGCTCATCAAATTGCAAAGATTTTATTTTATTATCTTTAGGTGGCAAAGTCAAACCTATAACTTAATTTATTATTAATAAAAAATTAAGAAAAATATATATTCCCAGGCACTGGGACCCACATATATTGACAAAAAAAAAGATGTTTCTATAGATATTTTCATTTTTCTCAACGTTGGTCGAACTTCCTTTTCAATCGTCTCACTTCGTTCAAGCTACATTACATCCTTCCTCTCGCTTGAACTGGTCGAGAATGCTACAATAGAATATAAGTTTTGGTTGTGGCATTTTCTTGATTGTAAATATGGGAAAAATGCAATTCTCCCTGTTCATCAATGGACGAAGCAATTAGTGACTAATTCAGAATTTAAAATCAATAAATTTCACTTTTTTATATCTATTTAATTCGTTTTCTCACACATATATAATGCTAGATGTTTAGGAGTGTGTTTGCTATGTTGAAAAGGCATAAATAGTCCATAAAAATATACTGTAGTATTGTCTTATCTCTTGTTTGATTACTAATCTTGCGATAAGGTATACCAAGATTAATAATTAGTACTGAGATAAATTATCCATGTTCTGCATGGGCGACTTGTAACTAGTCTCAATAGACTTGTAGGGAAAATAGTACATATACATGTTTTTTAGTTTCCATATCATAGTGAGTTTTTTATTACTCCATTCGTCTCAATTTTATGTGAAACTCTTTCCTTTTTAGTTTGTTCTACCCACACAAACAAAAAGAAAAAGGTATAATACATAGCACACACCTTTAACATAACAACTGAACACTCGATACACATCTAGACGCCTCAACTCGTATGTACTGTGACAGTTGAAAAGTCCAACTTAAAAGATGTTCATATGTGTCACGTCAGTATTGGGTGTCTACAAAATAATAAGGACGAGTAGAGATGTCTATGTGTGCATTCTCAAAGTTGGAGCGTTCAGTAATCTAACAGAAGTTCACTGCTAAGCTGAATCCAATACAATATAAGTACCTCAATAAACACATAAATGAACAGTATTAAGTAATGTTGTTTACTATTATAGAAGGCTATTCATTTGAAAGACAGAACTTCCTCCTGTAATAACTCAATGACTGTTGTTCTTGCATTACAAAAGTTCGGAGAAAGAAAACTTTGATGAATGAAACACACTTTATAAGAAGTTTAATTAATGTATTTGATTTGACTTTTCTATAGCTGGAAAAAACCTACAAATAATAGTGGTAGAAATAGAAGTTTTGTTTACTAGAGAATCAAATGTTATGAATTCAACCATTTCAACGGCGTTATAAGTTGCGGGCTGAGAGGCGCAAGAGTAGTAATGTCGCGTTGCAATTGAAATCAATTTTGTTTGTTTATTTTTTATTCTTTTGGTGCCTTGGATTAATGTATTTGAATTCGACTCCCCTATAGCCGAAAAAAACATACAAATAATAGTGGCAAATATAGAAGTTTTGTTTCCTAAAGAACCAAATGCTATGAATTCAACCATTCCAGAAGCGTTATGAGTTGTGGATTGAGAGACGCAAGAGTAGTAATGTCGCATTGCAATTGAGATCAATTTTCTTTGTTTATTCTTTATTCTTTTGGTGCCTTGGATTAATATATTTGAATTCGACTCCCCATAACGAAAAAAAACTTACTAATAATAGTGGCAGAAATAGAAGTTATGTTTAATTACTAAAAAATCAGATGTTATGAATTCAATATTTCAGCAACGTTATGAGTTGTGGACTGAGAGGCGCAAGAGTAGTAATGTCGCATTGCAATTGAAATCAATTTTCTTTGTTTATTCTTTATTCTTTTGGTGCCTTGAAATTATATGTTGGGTTTTAAAAGGTATGAATGAAAAATGAAGGGTTGTGAGTTTTGTAAAAAGTTGTGACTTGTGAAGAGTTGTGAATTTTATGAAGAGTTATGACTTTTCTAAAAGAGTTGTGACTTTTAAGAAGGGTTAAATAAGAATTCTGATCTGTGCGGGCACCACATATGCGTGTCTAAGATTCTTTTATATATATATATATATAGAAGTTAATATTAAATTATTTCTAATTATACTAAGTTGACATTCTTTTAGGGACAGATTAAAAAGAAAAAAGTGTCACATAAATTAGGACAGGGTCAATATTAAAGTAGGTTTGGACATGGATATCTTTAGTTGAAACTCTAAAAAAAAAAGTTTTTAAAGATGAAATGAGAAAAAATAACTTTGGAAGTTAAAAATATATTTAACATGTATTTTGTTTAAAATTAAGTACAAGTATTGTAAGTGGAAAAAATAAATTTACTAAACAGTAAGAAAAATAGTAGGACAAACAAATTAAAACAAAAGGCATATAACTATTTTTGTCTAGTTATCACTTTAATCATTGGCTTAAAATTATCCTAATCCATTAATAAATGTTTTATGTACTTCCTCTTTTACCCTTTTTTTTCATGCTTTTGGCTTATAAATTAGACACGTTTCCTTTCTATATTGTTTAGTTTGGATAGCTTTAGAATTTTCCATGACCAAAAGATTAGTTGAATTATTCATTTTAATTAGTGTGGCATTATTCAAATCTTGACAAAATAAAAGAAAGTTGATGTTACAGTTGATGACTTTCAAGTGTTGGCACCAAAATTTGTGTGAGCACGTTTTTCTCCTTTATTTCCTTCCTCTATTTGACCAACGCATTTTGATCTATACATACAGTATAATTTTGACAAAAGGTAGAGAGATTATTTCCGAAACACCCTTAGCTCAAAGTCAATTCCCTTTCTCTTCTACATAGTAAACACTTTTAACCTGCAAAGAAGCCAATTGACAACTTTCAGTTGTAATTGGAGAAATTGCCAAAAGATCAACTAACAAGAAGATTAATTTACTAATGCACCAAATAAAACCATATTAGTTGTGCATATATCAGATTATATGTCATTTACCTAAGTATTAAATCAGAATGTATCAATTACTATAAGCTTATTACACAATTGTAAAAAATAATCATCTTTATAATTCTTAGTTGAAACTATGGTACAACAGACCTCTTCATATGAATTTGAAATTCAACAATGGCAGCCACCGTATTTTTACGGCTTCAAAGTACACTCAAAAGGTTTGTTATTTGACTTAAATTAAGAGGAAAATAGAAGGGAAACCAATGAATATGTTCTTTTTTCTGCAAAATTGTTAAGCGCGTGCACACATGCAAAGCAGCGGAGAGAAACTAAGCTGCAGCAGACAGTTTATATTCCTGTTCATCAAGGTTGAGAACTTCCAGCAACTTAGGCCATGATTCAGGGATGCCTCCCGGTAAATCAAATTCCAGTAACTTTCCTTGGCTACGGTAGAAGTCCTCAACAGGCTGACTCTGCAATCATAAAAAAGAACGAGAATCATACAGCTTTTCTATTTTATTTTATTTTCTAGAGAAAGCTGATAATAGCATAGAAGCTGAATGACCGTTAAGGCGTTAACTTATGAGGGAAAAAAATGTTGCTTTGAGATTAGTTACTCATGTTGAGGAAAAAATGCTTTATTAGAGTATTAGCGAACTTGAAAATATTGTGGTTAAAATATCAGAACAATACCTTGTCCCAGTATATACTGAGCCTGTCCTTAACAATAGCTTCTGTATCATCTGCTCGAGTGATTAACTTTGATATACACTGTGAGGGAGGGTTAAGGGGAGCCATGCTGATTCTAGGAGCCCCATTTTCACCAGCAACATCTATAGATGCCACGTTGAAATTCTTTCCACATTCACTGCAGATCCTTCGGCCAAGGCATTTCTCAACCAATACCCGCTCTGGAAGCTTGAGATTAACCACCAAATCTATGTCTGTAACTTCAGTCAGTATTTCCTGAAGCAGAAATAGACACAAATGTAAGAGAACTAGCACAAAATTTTGTCTGACACGTCTGACATAAATTGAGATTACACGAATGTACTTGGAAAAGTGACTAGAATATGAAGTATACTTTTGATATCACTTCTATAATATTTTCAAACCCCGCCGCCACATACAGGAAGCGGGGTACCTTCTCATAGACAAAAAGGTAGTAAAATGTTGCAAAGGATCTTCACTTTCTTGCCCAGTTCCCATACCTCTGCCGACAAGACTGAAATTAGAAAGTCACATCATATATCTAGACAAAGAAGTAGCATGAAGTCGTGAACAGGGAAGAAATTCCCAGCATTCTAGAAGCTACTTTAATGAACAGTGGTAACAAAATCCTATTTTATGAAGTTTTTAAGTAACTAATACAACAATACACTATTTCAAGCATCACTCTTGACTCCCAATATTCAGGCTAATGCATTAAACATTGACACCTAAATTGAGCAGCACTTAGCCTCTAACTTGTTACTTTTCTCTTTTTTGGTGAGATGGGAATGGCTAATTCATTCTCACAGTCATAGCCTAGTATTTTTTGGGATAACCAGAGCCAAGAGGTATAGCATAGACAAATTGAGAATGACAGAATTTTATGCAGGAAAATTAAATGTATACTCACTGCTTGTCTCACAGTTCTAGGGAATCCATCAAGTATGAATCCAGCTTCACCCTTAGCTTCCCCACTCTCGAGCCTTTTAGATAGTAAATTCAGTATAATCTCATCTGAAACCAATTTTCCTTGGTTGACAATCTCTGCAAGCTGAAAGAGGATGAAACCGATCAGGAGATGAATGAATTTCATTAAGTAACACCATAAAGCTGGAAATAGATATAATAAGAACAACTATGCCTCAATTCCCAAACTCGAGCTGGGATCGGCCATATGAATCCTCACTAACCATATAGCTCCATTTTAGATTATCTCTGGCTAATACACAAAAATTAAAACATAAATAAAAACTTCAAGAATATGTCTATATTTTGAACTGGTATATGAATCTCAATCATGACTAAAAGACTCCCCAAAAGTACAGGAAGGGTCTAGACCTCTGACAACAATATAGCATACAAGACATATATGCTATAAACATAACTCTCTTTATAAGCAAAAAAATCTTAAGTATAGTTGATCTTATGCATCAAATACTAATTAAATTCAGGGTTGGGTTGGTTTTGAAATAATAATAACCAAAACTAACTACCCCTATGTTGGTTTACTAATCTATAAACCAAATCAAATTAAACATATTCGAATTTTACATATTTGGGTTCTGTGTCCTTTTTCAAGTCGCTGTCCCTCTTTCTCGTACTCCAAAAAGCTGCTAGGATAAAAAGCCCACAGCTTTATGGCGATTTTCTACTCTTTTCGCCTTGGACAACATAGGAGTAAGTAAGACTCCAGATAAGACCTCCTTCCCATTATTAAGCTACCACCAAACCTCTAAATTGTTTATTAACAGCTCACAAACTTCTTCCCAGACATCACCTGAATGGATCAAATTTTCTTGGTCTCTGTTCTCCCAAATTAGATTCAATCTAGCATACCATACCCCTCCCTATCATAAGGAATTCCTTTCCCGATATTTGGTTCTTCATCTCTGCCTTGGACAACTAATGACTTAAAAATTTCCTCTATTCTCCTTAGGGGCCAAGGCATATAGATCTAACCTTACCAGCACCAGATAAGACTTATGTCACTGTCATATCATTATTGATTCAGAAAGTTCACATTTTTACAACCCAAAAGCTGGTTTTGAGTTCATCTAAACACAATGGTCGAATTCAGCAAACAAGCAAATTGATATTAGCACCCACTATCTCCAACTCTCAACATATCCATACAAAAAAAAAAAGAACAAAAATATATACATCCACCGTCTTTAAATCCCGCCTTCGGTTCTACAGGCAACACTTGAAGAAATCATCATCAACAACAACATCATACCCAGCGTGATCCCACAAGTGGGGTTTGGGGAGGTTAGGACGTACCCGGACCTTATCGCTACCTTTGCGTATTGACTCCTAAAGAAATAAACAGTGTAATCCAACAATGCACGCACACCTTATCACTACTTTAGTGGGGTAGAGAGACTGTTTCGGATTGACTCACCACGAAATCAATCTCTAAAATTACCAATATACAGTAAGCTTTAAACCCAAAATGGAAAAACCAAGTAATTGACTTAACATATAAACCCAAATTTATTGGAAAAAAGGGAAAAAACAGCTCAACATACTTGTTTCGACAAAGGACCTGAAGATTTCAACTCATCACGAACAAGATCTCCGGTAGCAATATGAGGAACGCCTAAAAGGGTTGAAAGACGGCTAGCATATGTACCTTTTCCGACACCGGGACAACCCAAAAAGACCCATTGGACAGTTTTAGCCTTGGGATCAACACTTGTAGAATGGGAATTATGAGGGTAAGATTGGGATTTCACTGTCTCAGATGCAGCTGCTGTAGATAAAGATCTACTGATAAGGGAAATTGAATTGGATGAAGAAGATGATGAAGATCTGAACAGGCGGATCATGGCCGCCATTGCCGGAAAATTCTCCCGGAGTTACTTTTCTTGGGAAGTGTGAAGAGAAAAGTGAGAGAGGGGAGAAAAAGGGAGGTTATTTCCTAGTAAATAGGTAAGAGTGTTGAAAATTTCTAGGTATTAATGTTAACGGGTCACGTGAATCGACCCGACTTTATCGGGTTGGAAGTTGATATTGTGTCGGAGATGGCGATGTCTACGCAGTCTTACTCGTATTTGAATGTAGAGAGGTTTTCGATAGGCTTTCGATTTAAGTAAATTATAATATCAAAATTCAGAATGAAAAGTAAATATAGTAATAAGAAGTCGTGTTAAAAAGAAAGGAGAAAGTGATTACACTAACAACTACAAATAATATGGTAATTGAAGCAATGGTTCTAGCCAGACAACTTATAATAGTCAAATTGAAGACTAAAATAGTATGAGAGTAATAATAATAAAAATAATACTCCCACTGTTTCTAATTACTTGTCCACTTTTTCTTTTATAGTTATCTCTAATTACTTGTTTATTTTGACAAATCAAGAAAGGACCAAAAAAAATTTACCTGTTATACTCTCAATTAAATGACTAATTACTTTTTAAAATGTAGAACTTTTCATCCACTTCATTTTAATAGGGGTAAAATGGTAAACTCACTATGTCATTAATTATTTTTTAATAGGTGTGTCAATTGAAAAGTGGACAAGTAATTAGGAACATAGGAAATAGTAATTAAATAATGCTCGACTATTTACTAAATGTTTATCTAAATAAGACAAATTAAATAATACTCGACTATTTACTAAATGTTTATCCTAATCTTCGACCTCCATATCTTTCAATCTTAAGTTTATGTTCTCGATAAGTTGTAGGTTTGTTTTGTCTTGGTAAATCTCTCTTCCCTATTTTTTCGACCTATCTCAAGTTCTTTTCACACACATAATAATCAACTCTAATATCGTTTTACTGGGTATATGTGTATCTCCATTTCTCCTATTCAAATTATCTCAATTTCACCTCGTTTATTTTGTCCACTACAAATATCACTCTCACCTTATTTCAAAAATCATTTCTAATCTTATATATCCTAATATGTCTATACATCAATTTCAATATTCTTATTTCAGTTACTTTCATCTTTCGGACGTATAACACTCAATTGACCATTAAATTTTTTTGTCAAAGAAAAAAAATAATCCTACATTTCAAATTATCTATCGTATTTATTTTTTATATAAAAGAATTTTTGACTATCATTTGTATCTTAATATATGATCTTTCTTCATTAAAAAATATTCACTTAGTGAGACGTTTGCCATCAAGAAAATTACTATCAAGCATAAAACAAAAAATGTTAATTTTGTTTTGAATATTTAAAATAACTTTTTTTAAATCGTGATAAATAATTTAAGATGAAAGAAATACCTATTAAGATTATAAATCTTAATACTTTTTAAAACTTTCGTATTTCTAGATTAAAAAAAAAAGATGAAAAATATTTTGTAATATTAACGGAGGTAGGGGTGGGGGGTGTCAATTTCTTTCGGATCAACCCGTATTCATGGGTCAGGAATTGGAAGACCCGACCAAATTAAATAGGGACTCAATCACCTAATTATAATTTCTCGATTTTCGAATATGCCATTGTGCAAGAATATTCTATCTTCTCAACTTTTCTTTACACGTTTTAAAAATAAAAGTTTAAATATTTTGGTTGCACTTTATAGATATTTTACACCATTTTTGTAATCGATAAGAAAGATAGTTCGAAACACTAAATTTCTACGACATGTGTAGTTTATAAAAAGAAAAAAGTTGAACTAAAAAAATTATGGTAAGTTGATAAAATTACGTTTTTAAATTTGAGATTAAAGAATAAAATTACTTTTAATAGAAAATTAGGTACATTGCAATCTCTTTTTTTTCAAGATTTTTTTTTTTTTAGTTCTAACAAGTTTGTAAATGCAAATGTATTATTGTGATACATTATTTAAATTTTAAGCTATCTTTTTAAAAATACTAGTATTACATTTTATTATTCAACTACTTATAAAATAATATTAACATGTGACCAAGGTTTAATCTTAAGGATCAAATAAATTATTATAAGAATTTATAAATTTTAAAAATGAAATTACTTTCATATAATACGTGGAAAATATATTTTTATATATATTTGAATATAAGAAAATAGCTCATCCCCATTCTCCCGCACAACCTTTTATAATATTTGTTTAGATTTTTATTTTATTTTTAAATAATATTTTTTATTTACTTATAAATTTTTAAAAATAAGTAAAAATTTAATTATTAATAATATTTTTTCAATTTATATGTCTTATTTTTTTTAGTCGATCTCAAAAAATGATACATTTCTATGTTAAGTAACAAATTAACTTAAACTTTAAAATGTTCATTTTTATTGCACTTGGGTCGAGAGTCTTTTGAAAATAGTCTTTCAACCTCTACGAGTTAGTGATAAGGTTTGCGTACATTCTATTTTTTCCGAACCTCACTTGTGAAATTTTATTGAGTATGTTGTGGTTGCTGAAATAATTACAATCACACAAATATGTATGACTTATTTAGACCATAAGTTTCAAAAAGTATTCCTTCTTTTTTTAACTTTACGTCAAGTTAAACTACCTCACATAAATTATGACAGATGAAATATGATTTCTCTCGTACCAAAAATTAGGTGTTCAGTTGAAAAAGTAGGCTTTAATCAACATCTACGCCCTTCAACTTTGAATGTGCACAAATACAATTAAACATCCTATATTACGTAACACAGATAAAATGTCACGTAATACAAATTGTCACGTATTATACCTAAAATATTTTTAAGAAGGCGGTATTTAACCACGTGTAAGCTTAGTTTCCACATTTCCAAAAGTTTCGGCCATTCAAGAATCCTCTGTTTTGCCCTCTTTACGCCAATGGCGATTTCTCTCAATTCTGGCCTTACTGTTACAGTTAGCAGAAGTATTCGTCAAACCCCACTTCACAATGTTAATTTGACAAAAAACCCATTTAGTTTTAACTGCAATTTCAGCTTAACCCCCAATTTTTCAGCCATTTCTGCCTCCCACAAGACCTCCTCTGTTATCTACAGCTCCACAGGTTAGCTTATCTTCTTTGTCTTGTTATAAGTACTCCAATTTTGAGTATGCACATCAATTCGTATTTACTGTGTCAGTTGGATACTCAAATTTATGTGTTACGTCAACGTTGGGTGTCCATGAGATATAGCGGGGACGAGTTGGAGTGTTTAGTTGTTAGTTAACACTAAGTTGAGGTGTTGTAGATGTACTCGTTCAAAGTTGGAGTGGTTACGTGCTAGGTGAGGCCAAGTGTAAGTGTTGGTTTATATATTATGCGAATTATAGAGGTGGTGTTGGGTGTCCACTAGATATAGAGCAACTTGTGTCACGTTAGTGTCGGGTGTACATGAGACACATTGGGGGCGAATTGGAGTGTTTAGTTGGTTGTTGAGACTATAAGTTGAAGTGTCTAGACGTGCACTTCTAAAGCTGGAGTAGTTACTTGTGAAGTCAAGAGTTTGAGTGTGTGTTTATAAATTATGACTAATTTTAGTATGTGAATTAGAGAAATAATACAACTTTATTTATTGTAGTTATTCCACCCTTCTCTAGAAGTGGAGTTAATATTTTTAGTTTATGGGTTCCGAATCACTATTCCTTTCGTATATTGGGTCCTGGATAGATTATTTATACATATTAAATGAATTTTTCGAAACAATATTGGGTTTGAGCCTAAGCTGCTAGTTATGCCGAACACATAACCAGAGGCGGACCCAGGATTTGAGGGCGATGGGGGTACCACTATCTTTAGTACGTCAATTGAAGTAAAGAATCAATCAAACTCCATAAAAATACGAACTGTTGTAGTCAAGACTCGAACGCAGGTTGCACATTCGCGCTCAAGGGCCAAAGCGGCACGATAACCAGATGCCCCAATCCAACAGATATGTTTTAGGGGTCCTTTTATAAAATTTGATAGCTCTTCAAGGTATATTATACACATATATACACAGTTTGTCCTTCAAAGCTTGGGCAGATGAGAAAAAATCACCTAGTGTTTTAGCCTCTTTTAGGAATTGAACCTCAGACTTCATGGTTCTCAATACACTTCATTGACTACTAATGATAGGTAAGATGTTTAGTTTTGTTAATAAATATTAGAATACTGGTTGAAATAGGAACTGAGACTCCAGTGGTGAGTGAGGACACCATCAATGTGTTGGACGATGTTCAAGTGTTTGATCTGAATGGACAAGGAGTACCTATTTCAGATCTGTGGAAAGATAGGAAAGCAGTTGTCGCCTTTGCTCGTCATTTTGGGTAATCTTTCTATGCCCTTATGTTCTATTTCTTCAAAAACTGGTAATCAAAAAGCATGTTATTGGTGAAGTATGTTCTACTTATTCTAGTTCCGATTGCAGATGCGTCCTTTGTCGCATAAGAGCTGATTATCTTGCAGCTGAGAAGGTAATGCTTCTTCCTGACTACATTTTCGAATGTTATCAATTTTTTCTTGCATGTGTTCTGCTGAAACTATCCCAAAGCCGACTAATGTATTTCTAAGGTCCAAATGACTAGTCTTAGTATCCTTGTTTGATGTTGGTGAGTTAAGTCGTGGGAATAGCATAAGTTGCAGTGTCTGCCATAACGTGCATATCATAGTATGCAGACCATATTTTCCATCGGACACATTATCTCTACCTCCCAAGGTAGAGGTAAGGTCTTCATGCACACTACCCTCCCTAGACCCCACTTGTGGGATTACACTGAGTATGTTGTCGTTTTAATTTAGATTATGTTATCATTAAACAAGTTATTCTAACCACAAAGATGACAGTGCACATATCCTTAAGTTCCACCATTTCTACTGTTTACATCCTTATACCGTCTTCTGTTCACAGGATAAGATGGATGCAGCTGGAGTTGCACTTGTTTTGATTGGACCTGGTAGTGTTGATCAGGTATATATCAGCGATGCTTCTTGCACCGAGTTGCTTATCCATGGAATAACTTTCTTTATTCTTTCCCTTTCGAGAATTTTTTTAAACGGTTACTTATCAACAACAACAAACAAATCTTAACCAGTTATGACACCTTTCATTTTCCTTGTCCCAAGTAACATCATCCCACTTTTAGAAGTTGCTTATTAACTCTCATAATCATTTTGGGTATGACGAATAAAGGCATAATAGATAAAGAAACGATCAACTTGGCCTCAGCTGACAAGTAAAAGCACTCAAACTTTGTGAGTGGACATCTAGACACCTCAACTTGGTCATAGCTGACAACTAAACACTCCAACTTGTCTCCATTGTGTCTCGTGGATACCCAACTCTGACGTGACACATACATTTTGAGGTGTCTAGATAATCATTTTTTTAAGTTGGAGTGTTCAACTGGAATAGCGGGGACGAGTTATGGTGTCTAGATGTGCATACTCAAAATTGGAGTGTTTACTTACCAGTTACGACGAAGTTTGAGTGTCTGTTTATGTATTACGCCAAGAATAGAAGTTTTTTCTATTACAAGGATCTTCTTCTTCTTTTTTTAAGCCCATTTCAACTTGTGCTGCAGTTGTTTGCTTCCTTTCTGTTTCATGCTCTTTTATGATTTCAAGAGCTCATTAAAGCTGGATTGAGTTGTGACTTGTGTCCTCTTCTTTTTCTTTTCTCCAGGCCAGAAAATTCTACGAGCAAACAAAGTTTAAAGGAGGTAAGTTTCAAATAAAAGACCTTGTGCCCACTGTGGCTCAGTGTCTGTTACTGGAAGTCCAAATATCCCATCAACTCGGTTCCAGCAATGTCCAATGATATATATGCTCCACACATGACCAGTGACCTCGCTCGAATGCTATTGCACTATAAGTTACAGTTTCCCCTAAAAGAAAATTTTCAGCATTAGTAGAATTAACAATGTGAAGCAGTGAGGGATATAAGATATATTCTATCTGATGCGTATAATTCTAAAGCTACGGGAAGGGTTAAAACAGGTAAAAATTCACAAAATGGCTTAGAGGGTTGCTACATCATTCACTACTAAAACGCATGTCCGTCCTCAAAACGTAAAGAGAAAGAAAGTACCAGGGCCTGATCATGTGATGTTATGTTCCTCTTCTAAACAAATTAGAAAGACCCAGAAGACAAAAACCTATCACGACCCAAAAAAAATCGAGGATTCATTTGTAAGACAGCTGCTAGAAGTGTTGCTAGTTTGTTACATTGGCATTCTTATTAAGTTGAAGTATATTCTGGTTTTGTTTCAAAGCTTTCTTTGTCTGCGGTTTTTCAAAAAGTGACACCTGACGGAGATTCATTGTTATTTCAGAGGTTTATGCTGATCCAAACTATAGGTCTTATGAGGCTCTGAGATTTGTGTCTGGCATTACAACCACATTTACTCCCGGGGTAATGCAAATTAGATCGACACTCATAAAGTGTAACATTTCCAGCTTCTCAATGTATTCTAATAGTGGTCTTGCTCATCTTTTCTTATTTACATCAAATATAGGCAGGTCTGAAAATAATACAAGCATACATGGAAGGCTATAGACAAGATTGGGAGCTTTCTTTCGAAAAGGACACCAGGACACGAGGTGGCTGGTAGGTCAATTTCTGCAGATGCTATTATAATCTACTGATCTGTTTGCCAAGTGTCTTTCGGAAACAGCCTCTCTACCTCCACGAGGTAGGGGTAAGGTCACACCCTCTCGTCCCCAAACTCCACCTAGTGGGATTACACTGGGTATGTTGTTGAATCTGTTTGCTAATAGGACGAGTACATATCTTGTAATTGGATGACACTTACTATTTCTAGAAGTTGCACAATTTTGATGGTTGACTCCCAATTCCCAAACACCGAATCAAGTTTGGTGTAATAAGAAAACAAGGAACAATTATCTTATCCAAGCAATTCTGTCGTTGTAAAATCCACGTGAAGTGAATGGGGTTTTAAGCTAACATAAAGAATTTTATCATTTCCGTTTATTTGTAGGTAAACCATAAGCCATAGTTTCACTATCATTCTACCTTATAGTTGGTATATGACATTCTTGGTTGTTAGATTCTTTAGAATTTTGCACAAAATGACATAAATGCAGTAACATGTTTTTCTTGTCATATTATTAGTGACTATTTACTGGAATAATGTGAAACTAATAAGCTTGTTAAATTGTCAGGCGACAAGGAGGAATTATTGTTGCAGGTCCTGGTAAAAATAACATTACATACATACACAAGGTAAATATCCGTCCCTTCGTCTTCTCAATCTTGATACAGAATTTATATGCACCAATGTGCTCAGAATTTTCTTTCAAGGCTCCGTTAAATAATTCGTCATTGTCTAAGAATAGTTCAATGCTTCATGCTCTCCGACTAGTTAGTTTTTGACTTTACTTCTCAACACCATTTAGATTTCACTAAATCGGGGTACTACCCGATTGATTTTGGGAAAATTACTTGACAGAGCAAACATATGCCTATTTACCCAGAATACTGTGAGATTATGAGAGTTTGAGTTTTATCAGTTTCGCTCTGTATCTGTTCGCTTGGAGGTGTATCGACTCTCTCTTATAATAGAGTGAACAAATACAACAGATGGAGTGAATTGATACATTGATACAAAGCGAATTGATACAATGTATCACGAGTTTTTTTAAAGTTAAGTGTGGCAAATTTCCACAAATATAAATAGAACCACTTATATCCCTCAATCTTACAAACCTCATTCACTCTAAAACCCACTTTGCTAGAAACATGTTTCTTTCTCTCTATATTTTCTTCATTTTAGGGTTTCTTACCCATTCCCTATAACTTCATCTCAAATTTAGAAAATTCACTCCAATCTATGGCCCTTCCTCTTACCCAATCCTCGGATGCCTTATTTCCTTCTATAAAAATCATCCAAACAGTGTGGGTCAGTACCAAGGGACACCTTGCAAATTGTATCAAAGGCGAAATGCCTAAGCATGTCTTGCAAGTCCAACACTTTGCCAGATTTAGCTGCCTGAATTAACAACGGAACAAGCCTGGTTTCGACTACTTCTTCTAGAGTTTTGACGACAAACTCCCTCAATGAATTTGTGCTGAATTCATGGCTAGCCAATTTACGCTGGGCGCTCCACAGCTCCCCGTCCACTTTGAATATCCCACGCCCTAGAAAATCGCCTAGAATATCCGTAAACGGCTTACCCTTTGGATAATTTATAAAATTAGTTTTGAGCATGTACTCAACGTTATCCGGATTAGCTGTGATTATGGTCTGAGGAGCGCTGAATCGCTGAACTAGAATGGTTTGTGTTGGGGATTCAGATAAAAGTTGAGTGTACCAGTCCAATAGTCAATGTCGATTTTTATAGAAGGAAATAAGGCATCCGAGGATTGGGTAAGAGGAAGGGCCATAGATTGGAGTGAATTTTCTAAATTTGAGATGAAGTTTTAGGGAATGGGTAAGAAACCCTAAAATGAAGAAAATAAAGAGAGAAAGAAACATGTTTCTAGCAAAGTGGGTTTTAGAGTGAATGAGGTTTGTAAGATTGAGGGATATAAGTGGTTCTATTTATATTTGTGGAAATTTGCCACACTTAACTTCTCAACATTACATACATACACAAGGTAAATAGGTTCCTTCGTCTTCTCAATCTTGATACAGAATTTATATGCACCAATGTGACTCAGAATTTTCTTTAAAGGCTCCGTTAAATAACTCGTCATTGTCTGAGAATAGCTCGAAGCTTCATGCTCTTCGACTAGTTAGTTTTCGACTTTACTTCTCAACACCATTTAGATTTCACTAAATCGGGTACTCCCCGATTGATTTTGGGAAAATTACTTGACATAGCAAACATATGCCTATTTACCCGAAATAGCGAGAGATTTACAAGTTGTAATACATAATGAGAGTTTGAGTTTTATCTGTTCGCTCAGACTTGCTCTGATACAGGGTGAACAAATACAACAGATAGAGTGAATTGATACAATATATCACGAGTTATTTTAAAGTAAAACTATTGGTACATGTAATAATTAGCTAAACTATTGCTATGATTGGTAATTAAGGCTCAAAGTTTCGCTATTTTTGAAATTTCATCATGATTTTATCATATGAAACTTGGATAATTCTTGTTTCATTTTATCTACTTGATTCTGGCAGGACAAAGAAGCAGGGGATGATCCAGATATAAAAGAAATCTTGAATGCTTGTTGTGTACAAGGCTAATTAATCAAGAGAGTCTATATATTATGTGTATATACAGACACATTATCTAAGTGTATCATTGTATATGTGTATCATAATTAAACAGAAAAAAGAAAATCAAGATGCATCCCTTGTTCTATTACATTGGTTAGATTTTTCACACAGGAGTTAATTGTTTGAGGCAGAGTCAGAATTTTAATTTTATAATTTCTATTTTAGGAAGACGGCTTTAAGAATTGATAATTGAGTTCTAAATGTAATTTGTGTACATATTTAATGGAACTTTCTAAATTAAACCGTTTAAGAAAAGAAGCTACTCGGCTGAACCCGTATCTAGTCATACAATATATTTATTTTTCAAAAGAATGTAATTCCATTTGTATTTTATTTTTAATTGCGTGCAATGTCACTATAATGAAGTAAATTGATACTTAAGAAGCAACTCTTTCTTTTAAATAAAGAATAACACGATATGCATGTTTGTTAGAGTAAAATGGATGATCGGTGCTGAGAGTTGCCCCTACTTTTTTTGTGTCCCTTGATATAGCAAGCAAACTTGAAAGATGAAATGAATGACTTGATCAATGAATATTCTATTCTTTCTTCAATGTAGAATGGATTCACACCTAAAGCAGAGAAAGAGATGTCCTTGTCAGAGGACCAATCCACGCTGAGATTAGTGGAATGCAAACATCTTGAGCAACGAGCTTTAATATGATATTTGAGAAAAGTATGTATTTTTTTCTAGGATAACTTCATCTATATATTAAAACTGTATTTATGTCATCAATGGTTAAGATGAATTTTCTACAAGGCTCGAGTTTCTTTCTCATCTCCTGACAAGTGTAATTATGTTCGCCTTTGTACTAAAAAATTGAAAATACTTAAGCTTTCACGCAAAATCATTGCCTCTGTTTCTCCATCAACAAACACGGTCGAAAACAAGAGGTCTAAGGGTCGAGTGAGGTACCATTGGAATATATTAAATGTTGTTGCAAAAAGAAAGTATTTTAACGTATAGATAGAGACAAAATGGAAAAAAGTTGAATTGTAATTTTCAGAATATCCAATATAGGAATTGACATAGTCACATATTGGAGTGTTTGTGGTTCGGTTTGGATCGGTTATTGGTTAAAATCGAAATCAAATCAATCTAGTCGATTTTTTAAATTTCTAAAACCAAACCAAATCAAACGAAAAAAATAACTGTCGATTTGGTTATTGTCAGTTTAGTTCAGTTTTTTTGATTTTTTTGGTTTGAAAGTAGTTCATTTTTTGAGGACATACGTATCTCGATAGACACAAACTAGTACATGAACAATCCACAAGAAAACTACTGTTGGTTCAATTAAGCAATACTAGAGTTATTATTCCACGAACAAAGCGATTAAATTAAGAGAAATTGTGACTATCTTATGTGAGGTAGGGTAGATAAAGACTAAAATAATGGATTTCGATGGACTTGGACTACGGATTGTAATAGTTAGGCTAAAATTTAAGTGTTGGATTTGAGAAAACGGTAAAGTTAAATACTTAAATCAATCAAGATTTAATAATATATATAAATAACTATAAAATTTATATAGCTAATTTATTGGTTCGATTTGGTTATTTTTGCAGTTGTTTTTTATTAAAACTAAAATCAAACCAAATAATATCGATTTTCAAAATTTAAAACCAAATCAAACATCAATTTTTTAAATCGGTTTGGTTAAGATAGCTGTCTGGTTTGATTTGATTTGATTTTTTAACCATGAACATCCCTAGTCACACTCACATAGATAGACAATTGCTACATACAATTGACAATATATAGCTCAATATTAATTAACAATTAATAAACAAATAAACTGACACATATTAATAAACAAATACAAAAAATGTTTTGGGTCTGATAATGGCAAGTCAATTAATTATATATAGAGAGAAAAAAATAACAACAGAAGTAATCGTGATAGTAAATAGAGAGAGAAAATGAGAAAAAAGAAATCACTTTTTAAGAAACAAAACCAAATATATATATATAATTGCTAATAGACTATTTATTGCCAAATATTTTAGGGCTAAACTTTGCTAAATATTTTAGGAGGTCAATCGTAGGTAATTTTTGGAAAAATCACCCCATATATATATTTAAGGGGCAATATTATAGATTTTAAATCTACTTTTAAAATATTACTACTTATAACATTTTAATTTCAAGTTATAACAGATTTTTTTTTAAAAAAAAATCAATTAAATTCCACTTTATTAAATAATTAGTTTATTATAATTATATTTTAATTAATTGGTGATATAAATACAATTAATAAGGGAGAATCAATAATTATCTATTACCCCTTTTTAGGAATTATTTTACCTTTCACACATAATATTACATTGATTCTAGATATTTTTTTACTGTCACAAGTCATCCCCAATCACCACGTTTCTCTCTTTCTCACACACTAAAATAACATCCCACCACCCTCATGTTCAAAAGGTAAAAATTTCTCTCTCACATCTTCATTCTTCTTCTTAGAAACTGTAAATGATCTCTCTCACCATAATCAGTTTTCTTTGTTGTACACTCAAAAGAAAGGCCAAATCTTCTTCACAATACTAAGAATCAAGATTTTAGAATTTTTAAAATAAGATGAGCATACACTTAGAAAGAGCTCAAATACGTAGAAGCGAGTTCTAATGTTGAAATTGAGGATCAATGTTTTAACATCTTGACTCGAACGCCGCCGACCAACAAAAATGCAAATCCGGCGAACAAGAGTGTTACCCCTCACAAGAAAAAAAAAACATAGTAAAGGAGAAGAAAAGAGAAGTAAATAAAATTGCAACTCCTCAAAATAGAAAGGGACAAAAAGAGAAAAGGGAAAATGGTGGACCGCGCATAGCAGAAGAACATGCTCTGGATACTACCTATTATCAACATTTATAAACTAACAAGATATAAACATTTATATATATATATAGCATTTCATATCAACACTAAACGCTAGTTCATACAAGAATCATACCAAGAAGAGTACCAAATTAAAACAAGTTAATTATAAAAATTCTTTAATTATAAACTAACAAGATATAAATCAATTCCATTGTAGTCATATATATATGCAAATTTCTATACCAAATTCATGTAAAAAACAAACAATTCTTATTTAAAAATTGAACAGTATACATTAAAGTATTGTTGAAATAAAAATTAAATATTATTCAATAAAACACATACGAAATTAACACTAGCTTGTACAATCCCATCTACCACTATATTTAATTAATATTGGTAAGAAACATTCCATCCGAGAGAAAGATAATGGCAAAACAAAAAAATCCTGTGAAAAGAAAAAAATTTGAGCGACTTTGAGCGATGATATTGAAACATACGGATATTGGGTAAAAAATAGTGATTTATGTTTTTGATAGACAATTAACAGGTGAGAGAAAGACAATACTTGTTTTGAGCTAAACAAGGAAAATAAATATTTTGTTTGTTATGATTTTCCTTGTTTTATGCCTATTATTAATTATCATTACTATTATTATATTTGTTAATTTATATTTAGTCTTTTTTTTACTTTTTTTTTATTTAACAAATATTATAACCCGTAATTGTTTAATATTAAAACTTAAAACATAAAGAATAATATTATAACTAGTGGAGTAATAATTAGTCTTATATATGTCAATTATAAAAAATTTAAGTAATTTTTCCTTCTCAAAAATAAGAATGTAAACCAAGTCCAAAACATATTGGGCCCGGCATTCCAAACCCTTGTGAATATAGGAAAGTCCTGCTTTGTCTCCCTCCCTATTATAAAACGCCCTCAAATTCTTACCATCTTTCTATTTTCCCTAGAATCCCTTACATATCAGAAACCATCCTCTTCATCTTCTTCCAATGGCGGACTGGGCAGGATTGCCTCATGACCTCCTTGTTCTGATTGCCAAGCATGTTGATGTGATGGAAGATTTTATTGCTTTACGTGGCGTTTGTACTTCATGGAGAACCGCTTCTTCTAAGGACTGTTTCGATCTTCTCTCTCCTCAACTCCCTTTACTAATGCTCCCTGATGATGATGAAAAAACTTAATATCGAGAATTTTACTCTCTTTCCAAAGGTAAAGTCTCACGCAAATTATACCTCCCTGAGGCTAAAGGGCGAGATTGTTTCCCAACTCATCACATGGGATGGCTTCTCACCCAATCATTAGACGGAGAAGAGGTCAATTTGTTCAATCCTTTCTCCGATATCAAAATTCATCTTCCTAACCAATTTGCGTTAAGAGCTTTACAGAGTCCTGACGACTTCTTATTTGAAGGACATGAGTTCTATCGCCACATCAAATTGGCTACTTTATCTGCCAATCCTTCTTTTACATCTGATTATGTACTCGTAATTTCATACAATACTGATGTTAATTATTTGGCTTATTGGCTACCTGGAGATATCAATTGGACTCTATTTGACATGGATGAAAGACATGGTGGAGTCTGCAATATGACTTACTACAAGGGCCAATTTTATCTTCTTACTTGGGGAGCTGAAATCTGGGTTGTTGATGTCCAAAGTCGTGATCGATGCGTAGAGTCGCACTTGATTGATCTTAACGATAACAAAGACTTGTTTCGACATTCAATTCAGTACTATCTAGTTGGGGTAAACGATGCACTCTTATTTGTTGCTCGATTTGGTAGAAATCGTTCAGATGATGATAGTGATGTGGACACTTTTAAATGTGAAGTATATGAAGTAGATGAAATGAAGTGTAAATTGAAACGGATTCACAACTTGGGAGATTCAACAATTTTTTTGGGTCTTAATGGAGCAACTTCCATCGACTCCACTAAATTTACAGGAGTGATTAAGCCTAATCACATATATTTTACTGATGATTGGATTGAGCAGAACTTAATGTCGGAATGTGGTGGTGGAAAAGACACAGGAGTTTACAATCTTGAAGATGGAAATATTGAATATTTTAAACCTGAATTATCACTAAGTTGTATTTGCCCTCCAACTTGGGTAATACCATCATTGTGATGCCAACTTGTATGAGGAGCTATTGTGTTCAGTAATTTATTTTTGTTGTTTTTGCAATTTATCATAAAGTTAGGTTCTAGTATTTGTTTTCTTTCGTGATTTCAATCAATAAGAACTTTATGTTATTTGTTTTATTGGGCACACATTGTCCTCCATGATATGATACGCCAAGTTGGTGAAATTATTGATGATGAATCTAACATGGGTGGAGGAAGAGAATGGTCATTTTTGCTCCATTTGCCGTTATAATGATATCTTGCTTCTGTCTTCTAATAGTTTTTTTCAAAGAAAAAAATTAATAAGTATGAGTATTAAGTTGTTCAAGCTGACAAAAAAATAATAATTAGGAAGTATGAGTTAATAGTTGTCCAAAGTTCAGTTACCAATCAAATATACAAGTATACAATAACTATTTCTTTTTGTACAGTTATGTGATATGGTGTTCGTAGCCCACATATGTGGATCAGTGAGAATTGAGATTAACCAATTTTGTTATTAATGTATACCACATTTAACCAATGCGGAGAATCGTAATAACCAAAAGGTAAAAGCAATTCAAGAAAAAAAAACATAGGTGAAGTAAAGCAAATCGAAAATGGTTTGTTCAAATATGGTAAAATTACTAGCAATTTTCAAAATAAAGACATTTATGAGAAGAGGAACATACCATAATAAGGAGATGAAGCTACATCATTGTTGTGTGTCAATTGGAGGTAAAAAGATTGCCAAATTCTTTGAGCATATTGTCCAGTGCAAAATAGGTGCTCAGAGCTTTCTGATCTTGGGGTCATACCTGCACCAATACAATAAGAACAATCATTAGTTAATGTAATTCCAAATCTGGAATTTGTCATCTGTAGGTAGTCTAGAGTGAATAGCTCTCTAAGCTACAAATGACATTTATAAGGAACGTCTTTGTGTTATAGTCTTGAGTTAAACTGAGAAATATTTCTCCTTTGTCTAAGACTTTCCCAAGCAGAGGAAACCATAAAAGCTCCTGATTCAGAGACCGTCCAAACAGGGATAGCGTCTTGGTTGATGTTAATAGGAAACCTAGCTATAATTTCTTTGATGTAGTCATTTGGCTGAGGTATCAGTATTGTCCAATCCCATACACGTTCCCTGAAAACTTTATTCACATTAACATCTTGATATTCAGTGAAATCCTCCATGAGAAAGTAAAATGGCCCTTGGGTGGTCCAATTGTCAAACCAAAAGTTAATGTTCTATTTGCCTGTCCTCCACCAAATAAGGTCATCCACGGTGTCTCTCAACGCGCACATAGCCTTCCAACTGTGTGATTGGGAAGGACACCAATGGACACTATCGGGATGAACATTAGTCCAGTACTTGGCTTTCATAAAGTTGGTCCACATTGAATTGGAGGTTCTAAATTTCCACCATTGTTTAGCTGTGAAGGCTTTGCAGATGTCTTTTAAACTTCTGAAGTTAGCACCTCCTTCATTGTATGGAAAGCACAAATTCTCCCAAGAGATTCAGTGGTGTTTTCCACCTTCAACATTTCCCGACCAAAAAATCTAGCAATATACTTTTCAATGCTCTCTATGGTGCCTTTAGGAGGATGTACAGCAGCCAGTGTGTGAATGTTAAGAGCTTGGAGGATATATCTTATAAGAGTGGCTCTTCCACCAGTGGAGAGGAACTTGAGGTTCTATCGTTTTGATTTTATTAATAACCTTGTTGATCATATTAGAGAATATGATTAGGGTTTTCCTACCAAAATAAATGGGGCACCCTAAATATTTCATGGGGAGATTCTCAAATCTCATGTCCAGGATCCTTCCAGTTCTTCTAATGGCCCTTCGTGGTGCTTTAGGAGCTAGTCAGTATGAGCTCTTATTTTTGTTGATAAGTTGCCCTAATAGGAGGGACGCCTTGCTCCCACTGCTGAAAATGATTGTGTCATCTGCAAAAGAAAGATGATTAATCAGTGAACCATAAATGTTCATGTAGAAACCTTTAAATGCAGGATTATTATGCAAAGAGTTAAGCATTTGTGAGAGAAGTTCAGCAGTAAAGACATATAAAGAGGGGGAAAGAGGGTCACCCTGATTTAAAGAAACCTTGTCTGCTACCATTCACAATAAGAGAGTACCAGTTATTAGAGGTAAATCTGTAAATGATGTCTCAGCAAAACCAAATTGTCTTAAAATAAAGCAGAGGAAAGACCAAGACACTCAATCATATGCTTTAGACATGTCAAGTTTAATGATGACATTACCACCTCGATTTGGTTTCTTAATGTCATTAACAATTTCCTGGGCAAGGAGGATATTTTCAATAATGTCCCTACCTTTGACAAAGCCATTTTGATTATGACTAATGATTCTAGGAAGAATAGAAAGTCTAGCATTGATAAGTTTGGCAAAAATTTTACTACAAGTATTGCATAAACTAATGGGTCTAATGTCAGAAAAGTCTTGTGGAGAATTAACTTTGGGCACCATGATAATGCAGGTGTGTGAGAAAAATTTAGGAAGGGTAGCACCTTGGAAAAAAGCAACCACAGCAGCATGGACATCATTGGCAACGATTTCCCAAGCAGATTGATAAAATTTACCAGTTAGACCATCAGGTCCAGGGGCACTGTCTGGGTCAATGGATAAGACACTCTTTTACTTCTTGTAGGATCGGTATCATAGTAAGAGAAACATTGTCTCAATAGTAACTAATCTTTGCAAAATATTAATACTAGCACTGTCTTCACTAGTCTCTTCTACACTGAAAAGCTCTTCAAAGAACTTAATGGCTGCTTCAGCAAGTCATTTCACTTTAGCCTTTTGTCTTAACACTTCATCCTGTAATTGAGGAATCTAGTGTACTCAGCTTTAGCCCTGGACAAATTTTGTCTGTTCTCTTAGTCGTTGTTGGTTATGGAAGCTTCTTCTAAATCCTTGATAAGGTTCTCAAGTCTTTTTGGTTCTTCATAAAAATCACCAAAAGTTTTTCTGGACCAAGTACTGAGGGATTTGGAAACCTTCTTGATTTTTTGATGCAGTGTGTGTAGAGGATTGCCCTGTTGAGTATCATTCCAAGCATCTTGTACTACTTCTAGGTAATCTCTGTGTTCAGTCCACATGTCGAGGAATTTGAATATTTCATATGATTGGTGACTTCAGGGATACATCTAATTATGAGAGGGGTATGATCCGAACAGGTCCTTGCTATGTGAGTAACAATGGTTTCACTGAATTTGTCAAACCACTGGGAATTATAGGTAAGGCTATCCAGTCTTTCCCAAATAGTAGTTGGAGGGTCCCTATTATCACTCCAAGTGAATTTGGAGCCAAGATACCCTCCATCTTGTAGGTCACAATCATTCAAACATACAACAAAGTCAAAACTTTCTTCAATCTGTATGGTCTACCCCGATCTTTTCTTCAGCATCTATGATAACATTGAAATCTCCAACAACTCCCCATGGACCATTGATTCTTGCCACTATATCCCTAAGGTTATCCCATAGTTCAACTCTAAGGAGTTCATCACATTTGGCATAGACAATGGATAAGTGAAAATCATTTGGATCTTCGGGGGACTTAATGTGTACTAGAACATGCTGGACTTTATCTTCAATGATGTCTAGTTGATATCCATTGGTCCAGAAGATCCATATTTTGTTGGAAGTATTATGGAAACAGTGTTGGTACCCCAATCTTCTCCTGAATTTGTCAATTTTCTTGGAGTTCACCATAGGTTCTTGAATGAACATATAAGGAAACTTGTATTGATCTTTGAGAGAAATGAGTCTTTCAATAGCTCTGAGGGATCCTATGCCCCTTATATTCCATGATAGTGTATTAATCATGGAAAATCGGGTCTAGATTAGATCCATTTGAATTTGGAGATTTGCTTTGATCCACTACAGAATAATTGGAATCAAAGTTACCACTCGGAGATAGGTTGTTGTAATAAGCAACGTTTTGCTGCACTTGAGATTCCTTACCCACAGTCTTTATCTTAGGAAGAATAGACTTTTGACCTCTAATGAGTTCATCATCAGATAGGGAATGTCCAGGATCTTCAATCATTATATCTAAACTCAAGTCTCCACACAGTCTTTGTAAGAGGTGTCCTCCCATATGTCTTTGTTACTGAGGGACTCGGTAACTAATCCAATAGGTTGGAGTGGATTTAGTACAGAATTCAAAGTCAGATGATCCTTATTTTCATTCTTTCTGCCTGTTTTCCCTGATAATAACTTGTGGTTCAGGCCAAACAAAGGAGGACAAGAGTTGGCTGAATAATTCTTTTTCCTCCAAGCTTATCTTTCAATATCCAATACTACTCCAGAAGGGATGTGGACCTAGAGTGGATAATTTTTTTCTTCCTTTACTCAATTTTTGCTTCTGAATGTCACTTACATGGACCAGTTTAGAGTTCAAAACTTGATTCTGATCTTGAGCATCTGCGAATACAGATTCCTTTTTATGTGTCACTTTCCTCATGTTCTTCTGAACATTCTTCAGGTTAGGGCTCTTTTGGGGTCTTTTTGGGGGGTTTCATTTTGTCTTTTCTTGTGTACGATCTGAGGTTGTGGGGGTTAGGTTGTTGAGTAGGTTGGTGTTGTCTTGATGGGATTTTTGAGATGGTGATATCCATATTGTCCTCTGAAGTTCCTATTTTGTGAGTAGTGGTGATTTGGTTCTTTTCTTGTTTTGTGGAGTGAGCTTGACTAGTAGATCCTCTTGAAGCATTCATATTCTCCTTAGTATTAGAGGCCGGGCAAATCACGATTTATGATTTGGTAGGGATATCCTTGTTTTTTCCTTTCCTCTTCGTAACTGTTTGCCATCCTTCGACATTTTCAGGCACCTTAATATCACTGGAATTGTCCTGATGAGTTGCTACACTTTCGGTGTTGATTGTAGTGATACCATTTCCTGTCCTTGGAGTAAGTTGTTGTTTCTTCTGATTGTTAAATAAGCTTCCTTTAGTGGGGCCTGAAGTATTGGTTCGATTCCCAACCTATGCCTCTTAACTCAGGGTGAAGCTTTATGCATTTCTTATCTTGGTGTCCTTGGATTTTGCAGTGAAAGCAGTAGGCAGGGATGGTTTCATACTCGACTTTTTGGGAAATCATCTCATTTCTGATTTCTAGCAGCAACTCACTAATCAAAGGCTTGGACAAGTCAATTTCTACCTTTAACTTAGCAGTAGTGGGTCTAGTTTTAGTTTGAGTAGCTTTATCCGTAAGTAGAGGGATGCCAATAGGATCCACAATTCTACAAATGGCTGTGCTAGCATATCATCATTCTCTTCTTTAGTGAAG